>JADANM010006310.1:6101233-6145213 GCA_026213755.1 Eurema hecabe | reverse complement strand
AGGTGTTTAGACTTACCTTATCGGATAGCTTGGTCATGATAACAGCGGTAGCTTCAGTGTCGTACTGCGGCCGGCCCGCGCGGCCCACCATTTGTAGAATCGTGCTTATACTGTATTCCTGTTATTAATAATGGGAAGTAACGAATTTATCTTTTAAAAGATGTACTCAGACGATGATTTGAATAACTTTGTAACGATATAGCTGAGTCATTTGCGGTTAAACATGTGTGAATTAACATTTAGTAAACAACGATTTCTATTTACAAAATTACCCTCTTTCTTATTAAAATCAAACTTTTACTTCTACAAAATCACGAATGTGCCTTAAATATTGTATCTTCAGCTAACATATAATAAGCTTGTCATCTTTATTACGAGTAAAAAACATGCTAGATATAGAAATAGCGTTAGTGCGTGAAAAACAGTTTACCACTAGAAGGTTCCTTTAAATTGTATGTATTATGTAGGTTTCTAAACTTGAATAAGTTTAGCTGAGCTTAGCTAAGAAACAACACCTATTAATTATCTTAAGCACAACGTACCTACAGGTATTTAGGTATATAGCTTTCTCCTTAAGTTTCTCCAAAGTTGTATTAAGAAAAAAATATGTGTGTATTGTATTAACAAGTAAACATATGATATGAATTATCAGTAAACCAATAAAATGTAACTTCATACGCTACCTGATACGCTCCATTGACATACTGTTGTGTGTTCTTGATAATCACAAGATGAGCCGGCAAGTTGACTCCCATGGCTATTGAGATAACACTTATATCTTAATACATATGTACGTGAAAGTACGTGAAACCTTATACATAGCACGTGCAAATCGATTTATAATAATTAAATTTTAATACTAGTTGTTCTTCGAAGGACGATGAAATAAAGACTAAATAAAAAAATCAAAACTTTCATTATAGATTGCAAAACATACAAAAACTTCTATTACTTATTTACTGGTTAGTTAAATATTATTTGGATAACACAAATACCTTAATATATATGTACTCGAAAGTACGTGGAACCTTATGCAAAGCACGTGCATATCGATAAAATAATGATTAAATTTATATCGTAATTGTTCTAAGCAGGACGTTAAAATAAAATACTTCATGAACAAGCACATAAATGTTAATAAAATAATTGCAAAAGGTCCTAACACTTCTATGACTTATTCACTGGTAAGTTAAATTTTGGAAGCTAAAAATTAAAGGGAGAGAACATATTTAAATGTAATGACTTCAGACTTAATGTATGAAAACAGAATTTCCTTATTAAAAACGGACATAAATCTCTGGTTAATTGCTTTAGGAAGTAGATACAAACTAGCATAAAAACTTTTGGTGTTTTGAACTTAAAATATATTCGGAATTCATTATGTCTATGGAAAAATATTCTTAAAAGTGTCATATTATAACCAAATTTAAAAATAAAGGGAAAACCTGTTTAACCGATAAATTATTTTCCCCTTTAGATGTATTGAAAAGTCGTTTATTTATAATTTGATAAAGCCTTTCTGCAGTTTAGCGCTAATTAACATTCATTTATATATATATAAAAGAAAGTCGTGTTAGTTACTTCACTTATAACTCAAGAACGGCTTAACCGATTTAGCTGAAAATTGGCAGGGAGGTAGTTTAGAGCCAGGAGAAGGACATAGGATACTTTTTATCCAGTTTCCAGGGGAATAATTTATTTATGATAGTAAACGCGGACGGGCAACAGCTAGTTGTTAAATATAAAGAAGATATAAGATATGTGATATCCCGTTGCGTAAACGTGCAATCTTTAACCCAGTGAAAGGATATGTACGTGTAAGGATTTCGACATACGGAAGCGGATTTCTGGGAACTACATCACTAAACGCGTAAAGCCTCTTACAAACTGTTTATATGAAGACTATTAATTATAATATCTTTAATGCAAATCGATAAAAATGTAACTACGTACTAATGTATTCATTTTTCAGTAATTAATTATTCATTCCTTTAACATTTGATGTTCTTATTTTTTGAAAAATTATTTACTTTGACTTTTTAAACCCACTCTATAACATGTTATATAAAAACTAAGTATTTCCATTATTCGGACAAAACGTCTGCTGTATGATTGTCAAATAATCTTACTAATATTATAAATAATATCTATAGAAGTGAATATGGATGTTGGGATGTTTCTCTTCTTCTACTCTTTCACGCAAAAAGTACTGAATTGATTTGGCTGATTTTTGGCATGCGGGTCGATTAGACCCTAAATTAACACACAGTATATATTACCCAGTGTACAGCACACCAAAGTCGCGGACAACGCTTAGTCATCATATAAAAATTGTTTTGTATACTAATATTTTATAAAAAAGCACTACTTAAGTTTATAAACGCCTTAACGTGAGTTCATCAGACCTCACGTTGCATTTCGTTTCTATCTATAACCGGAAAACGAAATATTTTAACGGCGCGAAGTCGTGTGTGAAATTAAAGAGTTTTTTTTAAGATTTAAGCATACACAAGACAGACACAAGAATGAGACTTTTTTATACTATGTAATAATAAAAAAAGGTTACCTAATGTTGTAGTTGTTATAAGAATTGGCAAATCTCTGTTTCTGAAAGCATTCTCGATGTTGAGCCGCTCTTCATACAAAAGGCCAGCGTGATGGCAGCCTACTCCACATAGAATTAGTGACTGCAAATTTTACACTTATTTGGTTTAAAATTACCTTAATTTGTATTGTTTCAGTCCTTTAAATGGCTAGTGTAATTTTATAAGGTATTCTTATGATACATATATATTACTATTAAATGACTTTATTAAAACACTAGCGACCCGCCCCGGCTTCGCTCGCATTTATTATAATGTAAGCTATCCTATCTTTAAGTTGAATCAAACCGTAAACGTTGTACAAATTTAATTAAAAATCGGTTCAGTAGTTTAGCAGTCAATCGCGGACAAACAACGTTAAGCGTTGTTAATATTATATATTAAAACTAGCCGTTTTTCCCCGCGGTCTAGGAGAATTTCGGGAATTCCTTTCGTAGTGCATCTCTACTATACCTAAGCTACGTTCCTTCCAAATTTCAAGCATCTACGTTTAGCTGTGCGTTGATATGTCAGTCAGTCAGTCAGTGAGTTTCTCCTTTTATATTTTTTACTATCAAACAATGCAAATTTTAACACTTAAGGCGTATTAAATCTTTGGGTTACATATTGAAAGGATGATGAAGTATTTACTTGAAACTTTTTATTTTTAATAGTAGCGGCGAGGGCGGCGAGCCTGGCCTTCTGCGGCTCAGTGAAGCTCACCGAGATCTCGCGCGAGAGGGTCTCTGCGGTTAGAGACACGCTCTTGCGTGTGTTGCAGAATATCTGTTACCGGTTTAGCGATTTTTTTTTAATGTCAATAAATGTCACATTTATAAAAGGAAATGCGTTTCTGATATAATATGTATTTATAAAATTTTGTTGTTCTAATAGATTGTTTACTGATTCTGTCTGTTTGTTATCTCTATAAGATAGATTTGATTGATAGATATAGACATATATAATATACATACTCCGTCCGCGTGGACTTTCATATAAACTTTGACCCCCTTATAACCCAATATATAAATTTTTTTTCAGTTTAAAAGTTGCCTATGTAATATCTCAGGCTCTAGACCATCTGTGTACCAAATTTCGTTCTCATCGGTTCAGTAGTTTTAGCGTGATGGAAAGACAGACAGACAGGCAGACATAGTAACTTTCGCAATTATAATATTAATAAAAATTAGCAAAATTAGTAAAATTAGTAAATTAGTCAAATTAGTAAATTAGTAAATAGTATATTAGTAATAGTAAATTAGTATGTTAATAAATTAAATATCAAAATAAAAAATCCTGAAAGCACTATAATTTTTTACATTAGGTAACTCTATAATTTGTTTGTTAAAAATAAATCTAGACTTAAAAATGCATGCATACTATTAATAAGCGTAAGGTGATATACCTGATCATAAAAACACACACATTCACATTAGGTATGTAAAATCAGTACAGTAAAGGTACTGCAATCTATGACGTTCGATTACCTACCAGGGTAGGTTTTCCATTGTAGTATTTCTGTATAATAGGCCACAGCTTATAGTTGAGAACTATGTCGAATTTAAAGATACTCGATCCCTCCGCGCAGGGGAAGCCTTCCACTATAAGCTTCAATTTTACCGGCCGACATTCTTCACCAAACCTTTAAAAAGTACTTAACAATACAGGTGAACTCCTTACGAGAGTTATCAATAAATATGATATGTACTTGATAACTTAGAACATATCTTTTCGAGAGACATGAATGTTTTTTTTTATTTAATACTAATGGTAACTGGCGATTTTTAATTGAGAAGGGATCATAAAAATTGTAAGAAAAAATGAATACGATTGATATGTATTTATGTTGTATAAAGCTCCATTTTAATAACCCGATCGACTTAAAAGTTTTCTTTATTTTCAAAGAAACAAACATAGAATTTACAGTATTCCTATTTATTAAAAAAAAATCGTCAAAATCGGTTCGTAACGACAAAGTTTTTCGCGAACAAACAAAAGCACATATACGGTCGAATGGAGATACCTCCTTTTTTCAAGTCGGTTAAAAATTGCGGTTATAATGTATAGCGTTAGAAAAATGCAAAAAAAACGTTACTAGATAATGTTTTAGAACGTATGGAATTGGATATCAACACCGGCTCGTCACCTCAGCCTGGTTTCGCGTAAAATTATAGCAACACGTTAATAATGCGATCTTATAAGACTTCTTGCGGTTATATTGTCAGCTACTAGCATTTATAACGACTAATATTACTTAATAATAATATTAAGTTCACAATTATTAAAAATGTATCAAAATTACTAATGAAATTTTTAAAAGTTATCATAAAAAGGAATTGCTCAATTTAATAGAAACCGTTTTATGAAAAATCCCTCCAAGTTCATAACTTAACAACTTAAGGTTCGGATACACGTCTCACATTATTTAATCATTATTATCAATCATTTAATTTTTGTTTTATGACAAGTTAAGTGCAGTCTGTCTCGGTATCTATAAGACTTTTTTAATTCTTTACTTCTATTTTTAATAGTGAGGAAATCCTCAGTTTCCTCTTTTGCAATTTGAGAATCCTCCTATTTTTTTAAAAGTCGATTTAAGATAACAAAAAAATAACTTCATAATATTTACTTATAAAACACAGCTGGTCGGTCAGCTGTTCCGAGCCATTGGGCTACATCCTCAGGATTGCTAACAGTCGCTGAAACTGCTATGAAACGAATTCTAGGCGCGGGCGAATCTATATTAGAGACGCCTTCTACAGCTTGGTACTGCCGTTGTAATTTAGATATACGGTGCGCGGATTGTGCTGAACACTACAACACAATATGATCTTTGTTGATTTTTAACATTCATTTTCGAAATTAGAACAAAGAATTTGTTTAAAACATATATTATGCGTATACGGTCGAATGGAGAAACCCCCTCCCTTTTTTGAAATCGGTAAAAACTAAAATAACATTCAAATTTCAATTTTGAACATAATTAAGAAGTGATAAAGCAATACGTAATGACTTGTTTAGAAACGGCAACAATATCTAAATTGATTTATTTTTTGATTTCGATAGGTGGACCTTTTAAAGTTAGGATTTCCTTAGAATGAAACAATTCCCGGACTATTTAGTCCGGGAATTGTTTCATTGACTACTTTATCAATATAACAAATTGCATTGAAAGTTAACATTGAAATTTAAATCGTAGAATTAAAATATTGATAGATCAATTAAAATTTTCGAGTCGATCTCGTCGTACACCTCTACAAATAAAAAAAAATTAACGTAAATAAGCACAAAATCCAAGAATTTTTTGTAAGTTTATATGAAGATCAAGTTGTAAAAACTTAGAAACTATATATTAATCAACATTTAAACCAATAACAATATATTCCTACCTCAATAGTCTTCATCCTACTCACGACGGCTTCAAGAACGGGACCTCGTACTTCGTCATTCAATATATGAACCTCATCGATGAGGAATAATTTAATGACTTCTACAAGACCACTGTGGTCTTTCCAACGTCGGGTCAGCATATCCCATTTCTCCGGGGTAGTTATTATAAGTCTAAATACCGTTATTTAATAAGATTTTGAAGACTACCGGTAGGCGCAGTGGCAGAACAACTTCCTTATGCCAAGTCGTGGATTCGACACGCAAATT
Source organism: Eurema hecabe (assembly GCA_026213755.1). NCBI lineage: Eukaryota > Metazoa > Arthropoda > Insecta > Lepidoptera > Pieridae > Terias > Terias hecabe. The sequence continues at coordinate 6,138,974 of JADANM010006310.1, read as the reverse complement.
ATATTTGTATGTAATTCTATTTATTTGGTGACTGATATATTAGTATTTTCAAAAGAAAAGTATGTATAAGTTATTTATCCATTATCTATTTGCCTGAAAGCTGTTGTGTTACCAGTGCGCTAATTGATCGTCTACCTCTGTGCCGAATAACTATATATTATCTTTGTTTTATAATACCGACAAAAACAGTAATTAATTGATTGAATTAAAAATAACTTAATAGACTGAGATAACGCATGTAAAAATTACTGGAACTATTATAAACTAAGATTCTAAAATATAGACACTAGAAGTGCCTTAGAAATTCTAGTGCTGATTTTTTTTTTCATAAAAAAGCTTTCATAGCTAAAGAAATTATGTATAGTAGCTGTAACTAGCTGTTGCCCGCGATTCCGTTCGCGTGGACTTTCATATAAATTTTGACCCCCCTTCCCCTCTTATAACCCCTCGTGCAACCTTTTGGGGGTTAATTTAAAAAAAAAGTAGCCTACGTCCTTCCCCAGGCTCTAGACTATCTTTGTACCAAATTTCGTTTTAATCGGTTCAGTAATTTTAGCGCGATGGAATGAAAGACAGACATACAGAGTTACTTTCGCATTTATAATACTAGTATGGATTTAAAATATTGTTAAATACCTATAAGGTTTTAATTGTGGGAAATCGACGTCTGTATCTCCAGTTACTTCGATACACAACAAACCGAGTTTCGTGAACTTTGGGTACCATTCCGCTAGCCTTTCTGAGCATAACGCTTTTACGGGAGCCACTATAATAATTTCATACTTAAATTATGTAGGTTTAATTTTCGAAAATTAATTTAAAAGTAACTGACTCTTATAATATAAAATCCAATCGCAAAATCTGTTGGTGAGTGCATTTCTTGATAAAAGCTGATTTCCATTGTTCGTTTTTTAGAATATATTATGTTGAAGTACAAATATGGTTGTTAAATAGAAAAATAAAGAGTACGTGTAGGGTATAAGGTAACGGGTAGGTTAGGGACTGCATGAATCTAACAACATTCCTTGTACTTCAAGAAATATCGAGCTTTTATCGAGTTATGCACTTACCATCCGATTTTGCTATTCATTTTTATATAGGTAGTAAGATTTAGTTTGTTTTATTTCGATAAAAAAAAAAAGTTTTCATAATATTGCTCTTGGCATTAATTTTTATGATAAATATATTATGATGTTTGAACAATCTAAAGTAATATAGCTAATATAATAAATTAGGGGCAATAAAACTCACTATAAATTATTTTAAAATCCTGTTCACATTTTTTGTCTTCCATTTCCATTAACAACTGAACTATAGCCATTTCAAAAACTACTGTTTTCCCAGAACCGGTAGGAGCGCATATAACTAAAGATTTATCTAGAACATTGCATTTTTATCACCTAAGTATATTGCTAACTTTATAAATCATAGAATTTGGAAAAATACAAACAGATACTGGAAATTTGGATCCTTTAAAGATTCATTTTTTTTAATTATAAATATAGAACATGTAAAAGTAGTCTAGTCCATTGCGTACACCAATTAAAACATAAGAACGTTTGTATTTTTTTTCACTCTCGTATATGTCCTGAATGAAAGATTTAATATTGAAAAATACCTTTAAATATTATGTGGGTTAAGACTTGTTTGACCTTACATATTACGTTAATGTGATTTTTATTTCTATAGTAAACCGTTCGGTAGTAATAGTTATATTTAAACTGAATTACGAATTGTGTTAAATATCCTTTTTATCAACTCCTTTTTTAAGTTTTTACCTGTATATAATGCATCATCGATTAATCTGGATTGTACTAAATTGAAATAATTGTGTGCAAAAACATCCCGATATTTTGAATCTGTCAATTGAAGGGAAAAAATAAAAATTGCATTAATTGTGACCTTACTTTTAATATAATATTATTAATCATTCATTTAACATTTGCACGTGTTAGAATAGTATGACTATACTACGTTTAATAGAGATTGAATAAATTGTTCAATTTTCGGTCATTATTAGTAATAAGTTTTGAAAATGAGTTTCGACAATGAAATTTTGACTATTCTAACACACGTAATATTAGAACTTTTATTTTATTCTATAAGGTTTTTTATTACCTATAATCTACGACGTAATGTGGATTTCTATATATACCTTAAACCCAGAGCCGATAAAGAGATAACCACTTTACTCTTATCATAATGTAATAAGCTTTCGTCTTTAAAACAAAAGTAATTAAAAATTAATAAACGTACCAATTTCCTCTCTACATCTAAAATGCCCTTCTTGTCCAGTATATCTTTTTGGTCTTGTTCTATCTATTGGCATTTCATTATTATTAATAATATTATTTTCGTGCGACACATTTGATTCAATCGATAAGGGCAATGAAAGTGGTTGCGAATTTTCAATCTCATCACTCAAAACATCTGTGAAGTTTAAGCTGAAAAATTCTTGTAGTATTTGTATTTAATTATGCAAATGCAAATCACAAAATTGTATTCTATTCTTACAGTTTATTTTTATTCATTTTTTGTTAAATCTATCTCTTAATTCTTCAATTAAAAATTAACTTTGTTGTGTTCTGTATTAAATTATGTACCTTCGTATTGTGTTAATATTTTTGCGAAATTCAAAACTTGCCGCCGGCGCCGTATTATTTTTTTTATATTGAAGTCTCAAACCTTTATCGATTTGCAATTTGATCGGATTTTACAATAATAAAAATATATTTTAGTGAGTATTAGATAAAGTATTCCTTCCGATCAAAGCAGCAAAGACATAAAGAAAAAAGAAAAAAAACATTAACTAAGCCAAAAAGACAAAAATAATTATATTATTTAATACTAAATATTTATGGTATTTTTTTACCATCAGTAAGGTAAAAGAGAGAAAAAAAAACCTTTATTTCAATATCCTATTTGACAGCTCGCTATTTCGCAGATCGCTGGATAGTTGACACTTGACAGTTCTTGTAACAAAATTTATTTTACTTTGGGTTTTCCTTATTCTACCTACGTTTACAATTATTTTATATGGATTTTTAAAATGAGAATAAAAAACATCTTATGAAACTCACATAGGACAAATTGGAAAAAGGTCTCTCATTTAGATGTATTTTTGTATTTATATGACAATGTAAGTAGACCCTTTTCTTATAAGGCAAGTAAAGAAATGTAGAGATGTAGACTTTATTATTTTTAATAATGTTTTTAACATTTCAGGGATTTCAAGGATTATGAAAATGCGGACACTATTAGTATTGACACTTTAGCTCTCGAAGAAATAGTTCAAGAAGAAAGGAAGAGGGAGATTTCCGAGCTTAATAGATTAAGTGACAAAGTCAACTTTCTACATACGAGTTTATTGTATTACAGAAATGCGAAGTCTAAAATGGGAGCAATATGCTATGAAGCATGGAGAACGTTAGTTAAGAAAATAGGTGGATCTCCTAATACTTGGAAAGATTTAGGATCTATGTTAGGCATAAATCATGATGATCTAAACGTAAGTACTCAGTAGTATATCCAAAATAAGTGATATTAGTGGTCTTAACATACCTTGGTTACACACATTTGAACAATTAAGATTATTTTAATAAACATATGTACCCACAACATTTCTATACTAATACATATATAAAGCTGAAGAGTTTGTTTGTTTGTTTGAACGCACTAATCTCAGGATCTACTGGTTCGAATTGAAAAATTATTTTTTTATGAATGAAAATGAATTGAACATTTATCAAAGAAGTCTTTAGGCTACATAACATCTCTCTGCGACTAATAGGAGCGAAGATATAATGGAAAAAATGGGGAAAATCTTTGAAGGCTTCCTTTGCGTGTGCTGCGAAAACGGTTCAAGATACAAAAATAATATGTATGAAAGAATCATTCCTCTTTAAATGATCTAAAAAAAAGTCCGCGACAGTATATGTCTATCTTCTAAGATTGACTCACTATAACATAATAATAGAAATAGAACCGACGGGGACGAAGCCGCGAGCAACAGCTAGTTTAAACATATAAGAATTCACTCAAGTATAAAGTAAAAATATATAGTAAGGGCTATTTATCTATTTTTTCCTTTATGTTTCAGTATATTGCAAATTCTGTAAAGGATGATCCAGCTGATATAATGTTAAAGGTGTTTATGCAAAATGAAAATGCTACCATAGACAAAATATTAGGAGCACTTATAATGATGGAGAGGTATGATATTTTAAAGGCTGTCGAAGAGCCACTTCATAAAATGGCTCAATGTTTCAATAAGGATGATAGTGGTTATCAAAGTCACAGTAATACAGGGAAAAGAGAAATAATTACATTAACTAAGAATGTACCTAATGACTTGCCACCTGCCCTAAATAAAAAATATATTAAGGATAAATCTGAAAAACCAAAACAACCATCTCTTAGACCATCATTAAGGACTGATGATGATAAAACCAATAGTGATAATAATCTAATACTGTTTCTCACATATACTGAAGATGGGTTGGACACTGCCATAAATATTCAAAATTACGTTAACAATTGGGATGATTTACCTGGAGTAACAGTTTTAACACTAAATGGAAAAAGGGAAGAAGTAGTTCAAAATCCAGAAAAGTTTATTAGAGAATATTTTGAAAAGGTAAGGCCAATTTTATCTATCAATCAGGTAAAGTGTAGGTAGGTATAGCGGCAACAGAACTTATTCTAAACTTTCTTTAATCAAATAAAAACATTCTTAAAGCCATGTTTTTTTTAGTGTCATAGGAAAAAAATAATATATAATTTAGTGAAAATGCCCTTGATTGCAACCCTGTTAAAGAAAAGATGGCACTATGACAAGATCCAGAGTTAAAAAAGGAGAAATTTTTGCAGGAAGCTATGCTGTCATAGCTTCATTAAAAGTGGATAGTTTTGCAACAAGATGGTCTCTTTTATTTAACATTAGTTAATTTTCTTCATATTAAATTCAATGAACATGTAAATGTAATCTTAAAAAAGCTTATAACCTATTTTCTTGTTTTTTGCAGGCACAATACATAGTACCAATTATAACAACTGGATATCTAAATAGAATAAAGTCACATACTCCACAAATTCCGACTACTAATGATAATTTAGATTTTAAATATGTTAATTTTATTTATAATTTAATTATTAACTACTATATTCATGCCACAGGGTGCCTTAATGAGAAAGTAAGAAGTGTACTACCTCAAAATGCTAATGTAGATGTATTAAGAGATATATCTATGTATCCAGATTTAATGCCTTGGACATATGAGACTAACTTTGATGATTATTTTAAGGCGTTTTTAAAAAAAGATTGATTTATCTATTCTTTATGATCTATCTTTACTATACTGCATATGTGTAGAAATAAATTATGAATAGACTCAGTAAAAATATACTTAGGAAAAAGGTATTATGAATAAGCCACCATTGAAATTTTTTTTCAATTATAACTGTGATATGTGATACAACTAAGTAAACTGCTTGGGTCATATAAGTAAGACATTATTTTTTAAACTTTGTTGGTGTAAAGTGAAAGTAATACTTGATCAGACACAAAGAAAAACACAATACTCAAAAAGTAATTTCTTAATTATGTGGTTCAATCATAAGTTCGCATTGTAAACTGACAACATTTATTGTATCAACAATTTTGTAACCTTTAACTTGCCAATTGTGTATTTATTATTTGAAAATATAAGAAAGAAGTGGCAGCAATGAACAACAAACTGTAGTTTTATTACTTTATTTAACACAATTTCTTAATAAACATATCTTTGTTTTAGTCAGTTCCCTTTAAAGGTACTTCATTAATTTATTGTAACATTGTTTGTACTGAAACTTCAAATACAGAAAAGATATCTAAAAAAGATAAGGATACTCATTTAAACATCAACTCCAAGTAATTAAACATCAAGTTATTTGAAACTAAGTTGACTAATAGGTACTTATTATTGTAAAAGCAGGTACAAACAAGTTATAAGAAACAAAAAGCTTATTACTACTAAACCTTATGAAATATATTAACTCTATGTATTGTGTGATTATTTATATATTTAAAAAGAAAATATTAATCAGTCTTGGTGATTTCCTTAGGTTCTTGGGTCTCGTCTAGTGTTTCATCAGCTGTGCTGATATCGTTGACATCAATACCAGTGTCATTGTTACTGTTATTAGCAAGTTCCTCCTAAAATAAAATTTTTTGGTAAATATAATTATATTAAAATAAATCATAATGACATTCTGCAAGCAATTAAGCTTATGAACAAATCTGTTACCATTTAATAAAAGAACATTTTTTTAATTATTTACCTTGATTACTTCCACAAAGCTATTAGCCTCATCCAACATCTGTTTGAATTGAGCATTCTCTTCCTTCAAATCATCAATAATCTTACGAAGCTTCTCATTTTCTTCTAAAGATTCTTGCAATGCCTGTCTATTATAGAGTAAAAATTTAATAACTTTAATCTCAAGTTCAAATATCAGTTTTATTCCAATAAAATTATTAACAGAGTACTTACTGCCGCTTCTCAGCAAGTATTTGCCAATATTTCTCAGAGGCGCCATCAGGATTTGTTAAATCTTCAGCGGTTATTTTATCCTCAAGATTAACTTGAACTTCCTTAGTCGAAATATTTTTTCTCTTAACTTCAACATCTCTAGAAATTAGTAATATTATTATATTCTAATAAATAGTTAAAAAATTTAGTTCATATTTAAAAATTTACAAAGTATTCTCCTATCTTTATTGCTTATAAACTAATATGGCGATTTTTGTTTAACAGTCTCTATTTAATAAAGAAGTTTATTTATTCATAAATATCAATAATTTAGATCATTAAATATGAGTTTCATTTGTATTACGTATTCTTAGAATTTTTCGTTGTGGGTAATTATAAATAATAACTTACGCCGGCGATTCCTGACTGAGTTGGTGTTTTAAACTTTTCGTTGGTCTACCTACTAAGTTTTCTCTATCTGCAGCAGTGTGTTGCAGGGTCTTGAGCGATCGTCTAGTTGTTCTCGGCATTTTCTGAAAACAATAATATTTATGGATTATGCTAATACAAGTTAGTTTTTGCAACAAGCTACGCAAACTTATTCGCTTTAACTTCAACAGTGACAATTACCAAAAGTAATCTGCATTATTTCACATTTATACAACAAACGATATTCTTTCCTTTTGCGTACTCACTTTTATGATGATCTTCAATTTGTAGATGAGAAAATAGTATTAACTATTTGTGTATATTGTAAACAGTCAGCTGAGAGGCGAATAAACCGTAAGCGAATTGACAGTTTCGACTTTCGATATTTAGAGGTTATAAAATTCCCTTTCCCGCCAAGTGAATATTGTTTTAACATTTGACATTTGACACAAAGCTGACAATATCATACATAAATAAATAATTCTACCTATAATTTATTAACATAGAGATTCACAAACTCTACAATGTTGAAATGTAAGTTAATTTTTTCTATTTTTTTGAAACTGCACTACACAAATTTCCTAATGTTACAATTTTATTTTATTTTACATATAAAAAGTAAAGGTATGAAGTTTAATAGTTTTCAATGACGTGAAATTAAATTGTCACTGAATCTAGTAGATATTTTAAGTTACTTAATTAATAATTATTCATCTACTGTTTTAGTTAGTGTCAGCTGTCACTTATAAATTATCACGCCGTTGGCCGTCAGTGTGCAACTGACAACTGTGAACTGTCTAGATTTCTCATTTCAGAATTCAGTCATTCCACTTCCAGTGATCACAGTCCACAGCCCTTATACCACTCAAGTATTGGGCCAATTTGTGTCTTGGTGTAACGTTACTGTTGTTTATAAAATGTGAAATGATTATTTAGTGTTTGTTTTAGGATTAATAATATTATCCCTAGCAATAACATTCAAATAAGCAGTGATTTTTATTTCCTAATCTCCAGTACTTGCTTATAAAAGATGGATACTCTAAGGTACGTACGTGATAATAAGTTATGTAGTTGTAAATACACATAAGGAAATTAAGTACCAAAAATAACGAAGTTTACACTTGTATCATATCATTTGCTTAATTAAAACAAGACTTAACACTTTTGGTTTTGAAATACAGGTTTTATTTTGTCACCTGGAATGTCGCAACTAGGTCTCCAGGTCAAGATCTTAACTCATTGCTGGATTTTCCATCTCAGTTTAATAAAAATAAACAATTACCAGACTTTTATGTCATTGGGTAAGTCTATAATTATAGTTCAGATTAATCATTTCGTATTGTTGTACTTTGTGTTGCAACATCAAATCATATATGTTAATACTATTGTTTACTGAATAATACATCAATTTGTTTTTCCTACTCTGTGGTCCTGTATGAATCTATTTTTTAGACTACAAGAAGTAAAGTCGCAACCTCAGAATATGTTGATGGACAGTCTCTTCACTGACCAATGGACTACGACATTCAATAAAATATTGTGTAGACAGGGTTTTATCATCGCCAAAAGTATAAGATTGCAAGGGATTATTCTCCTTGTATATACACAAATGAAACATGTTACTCATCTCCGAGATATTGAGGCACAATATACTAAAACAGGCTTGGGTGGATTATGGGTATGTATATAATGAAATTTATAAGATAAAAATATCTTTGCATAATTATATTTTATTAATGCATAAATTATTACTCAATGTACTCACAATACATCCAATAAATTAAAAGTTCTTAACAAATATTATAAATAATAAAAAATATTTTGCAGGGAAATAAAGGTGCCGTGAGTGTTAGATTTAATATATATGGATGCTCAATGTGCCTAGTAAATTGCCACTTGACTGCTCACGAACATTTGCTTGCTGACAGAATTGCGGATTACAATACTATCATTAAAGAACATGCCTACCATCTGACAGAGACATCTAATATATTATATCACGAGTAAGTAGAGGAATTTGTTAAACCAATTCTTGTATAGTCATAACGTTAAGGTTTCAAGTGTTTCACTGAGTCATATATGTTGTACGAAATATTCCTTGAAGCTTCTGAACTGAATTTAAAAATATTCTTTTAAGTCTTTATGTATCTTATAGATAAATATCATATGCACAGAAAGCCAGTCTTTTTAAAGTAATATGAGCAGGAATGTACAAACTTCTATATAAATTTAGCTTAATCAAGGTTTTAAGTATCTCTGTGGTCAGACTGTATGGTTTTATTATTTTTAGTGATAATTGCATATTTGAAAATGACAATATAAGCATATCATTATGAGAAAAATCCTCTTAAATTTAGACAATTACACAATCATTTTATTAATTGTGCAAGGGTAAATAATCTGAAAAGATAAAATAGAATGCTATTTATAATATTTTTATAATCTTCATTTTTCGACTTATGTAGCGAATAAAATAATTATATCCCTTATGAGTATCCCAGTATAATTTTTAATTATTCAATTGCTTATGTTGTAATCGGCAGATTAGTTTTAATTTTAAATTGTCAGATTAATATTTTCATACACATATGCTATATATAACAGGAATATAAAGTATGTACTTATATTCACATAAGATTTGTGATTTTTTTAAATATGTTTAAGCTAGTACAGTAACAGACTATTAATTATCTTGTGTTTTTAACTAAAATCAGGTTTATATAAAAATAATATAAAATTTTATATTTTTTACGAACAAGTTGTTTCTTATTCTGAATAAGTTTTAGTTATAATTCAGTGCAAATACATTTAAAGTACACACTCATATCTTCGAATACGATATGAATATTATCAGTTGGTTATTATCAAGTGGGTTGACGTGGTTTTCTTATCGCTACGATCTTTAGGTTTTTGTATATAGGGTAATAAGTACCTATGGTTTTGGTAACTTTTAAGAGAAAAGTAGTTAAACATAATATGGTCTTGTTTATAAAAGCCAAATTGCTAGAATTGGGCTAATGAGTCTTAACATCTGACGACTCAAAGTGGGGAGCGTCGGTGTAGTGCACCCCTGCCCGGAGCAAAGTTCCGGGTAGCACTGCATTGGCTATGGGCTGGCGTTACTCTTACCATCAGAAGTGCGTCCAGCTCGTCTCCCCTCTTCATACTATAAAAAAAAATAGAATATGTATTTTTAAAATTTACCGAAAAAGGCCTGAGTCATGTCGGATTTTTCCGACCAAAATTTTACCATTTTCGTCAAATCAGTTTCTTCAACTTTGTTTATAAATGTACGAGATTAATACGTCTTGCATTAATGATAAAAATATCATTAAGGTTATCTTCATTGCTTGATTTTTTTATTCGTGTCTTTATTAAAGATAATTTTCATTGTTATTCTGTAATTACCTGGTTGATGTATGTTGTATGTTTTATTCTATTGTTGGGTCTAAGGATAAGGAGTAATAATAAAATCTATCTGTAATAAGACGTTATAACTAGGTTTGACATGTTCTGAGATTGTAACTGATTTCAGCTACGTTTTTTGGATAGGTGATCTCAATTTTCGGACTGACCACCCCGCGGGAAGCAGTCCTACGTCACAAGAAATAGTAGATACTCTACAGAAAGTGGAAAAAGATAAATATGCGACGTTATTAAAACATGACCAATTACTAGCCGTAATGGACAGCGGAGAAGCATTCTCTGAATTTTCGGAAGCAGATATTCGATTCCCACCGACTTATAAGTTCCAATTGGGCACAGATGACTATGATATCAAGTAAGTTTAAAAATAGCTACAGATTATTAATATTTTAATGACATTGGATAAGTGAGCAGGTTTGCGAATTTTCTATTGATATTTGGCCAGTCTAGGGCCGTTACGAAGGCGTTAAGCGAAAGTAAAGTAAAGGAAAAATAATATAGAAGTGAAAATACATCCATACTAATATTATAAATGGTAAAGTATGTCTGTATGACTGTATGACAGTTCAGATAGTTGTTATTTGGTATGTAGATAGACGATTAAAACATAGGATACATACATTTTATCCCGGTATTTCCCTGGGAACGGGGAAGTATAAGTCTTCCCTGTTCAGACTAAATTCATCAGGTACCTTAAAAACTTCTTAAAAAATCCAGTTATAATATGGAATGTATGCGCATGACTATCATGCTTGAGAAAACATGTTAATTGCTAAGCACAAATAGAACCTTGGTCGGAAAATAATAATTTTCGATTTGCATACCACGTAAGAACGTTTGTTTAAGATATTTTTATGGTTAGAATCCTTATACGTGTATTTAATTTTACGTTACTCTTTTTTTTAAGTATTTGATATTAGGTAGAATTTTTATATTCGAAAAATTATTTTATAAAAACAGAAAGGTGGATAACTTCCTAGTGTCATAAAGTATGGTATAAATCCGAAAATAGAAATAGATTTTTTCGCAAGCAAATATGTTAATTTTGTGTTGTAAAAATCTATTACAAGTAGTATGTTTATTTTTCTTTCTAAAAACGTAATAAGTACCTATATAAAGTGGCATATTATGTCGCATGCTTATTTGCCATACACAGGTGAAACGACTGACCTTTGCTCCTTTTTGTCATAAAAAGATTCTTGTGTAACACGTTTACTAAGGAGCTCTTTTTGTTTGAAACATTTACTTTTTAGATCGTAAAATACTTTTTAAAAATAACGATTTATTACAAAACGAGATAATAATAGAATATAAACCTATCTTCAATAAAAACTAGCTGACCCATGCCCACTTCATTGGGCATAATGTTAACAATCCTTTTTATATAGCCTATGACATTCAGCAATAATGTGGCTTTCTATTGGTGAAAGAATTTAAAACAGCGGTTCAGTAGATCCCGAGATTCCTCTCACAATTTAACAAACACACAAACTTTACTTCTTTATAATATTTGTATTGATAGTATAGATAAACAAAAGAGACAAATGAATATTTAACTTATGTTCCAAAAATAGGTATAATGGTATCAGGGTTTGATAATTCGCGCACGTAAATAATTACTAAGAACGATTTTCCCTGTACTGTTATCCCTACTTATCCGAATTTTGCTCAAAACAGCAATCGTAATCGGGGCCACGTGAATTATCGCATGTTTGTAAATATTTTAGAAAGTGACATTGAATCTTTATGTGCACTGTTTTTTTAAGAACATGATAATTTTATAACGAATCGACGTGTAAAATAAATATAACTATGACGCTTTTTTATCGACTCAGCTTCGTATTTTTCAACAAATTTCAAGAACTATTTTACCTAATTTCGTTGTTGTAAATAAAAGATACCAATAGGAGATTGACTGAGTTGACTTTTGTTGTATACATCTAAACTGTCGTTATTTGAACTTGTTAAATAAGTCAAAGGATATATATTTTTTATGATGCATTTATTACCTTCAGCGTCGTTAAATTTATAAACATTAAATAAAATTACTTACTTGTTGGGTGTAACCATAAATTGAAGGTATCTCGTACGCCATTTTTTTACTTACCTATGTTCCGAAGTTTCTCCCGCGAAGATCGTGTTTCTGTTTTTTCGACGTTTCTTTTTTATAGGTTATTTATTTGATGATCCAGATATTAAAAAAAAAAAGATGATCCAGATATTAAAAAAAAAAACGTTTTTATTATCTCTACACAAAGGCTTTTAAAGGGTATTACAATAAAATTGTTATAGACTTATCTAATTACAATTTAATATATATTTATCACCTAAGGGCTATTTGTCTCATATATTTACAAAGTTTAGTTATAAAAAATAGGTATTACTCTATGATAAGTTAGAATCATGAACGTTGAATTACTTTTAGTTAGATTAAAGCACAAACGGAACACGAGCGTTCCGTAACGTTTCTTTTCACGTAACAAAGGTTTGAAATTCTCATTATAAGAAAATGCTTTCAGACGGAAACCGTCATGGACTGACCGCATATTATACAAGGTGATAGCAAATAATTACGAGAACATAACACTGAGAGCTGACCTGATATCCTACAATCACCTTCCCCACTACATGGTCAGCGATCACAAGCCAGTAATCGCACAGTTTAATATCAAGGTTAGTGAAATTAAATTCTTATTTAGCTGAAGAATTTGTGCTTTTAGTAATGAGTGCTGTATTTTATTATTAACACTTCGTTACATTAGGAAAAATAACAATATGATTTTAAACTTATTACTAAAGAGTGATCTCTTCGAAGCAACCATACCTATTTGAAGTATAATAAAAATAAAAAAAATTCTAAAATGAAATGATGATTTTGTACTTTTGGAAATCAAAGTGTTATTATAGGCCATTGATCGCGCTTTATACGTGTATACGGAGATGCGATCTCAGGGTCGTGTTGAGTGTGCCTATTGACCTTTGCCTTGGAGAAATCATTCAGCACTTTATAATATCATTCTTTACTTTATTTATTTGACATCAAGTATTTTCTTTGTATATTAACCTGGAAGAGATTTATTTTATTTTATTTATTATATTGACAAAAGGTACATTCAACGCCCCCAAAAATATTTTAATATGATCATAGGAATTTAATTGGTTCAAGTGTTGTTCCTTCATCCTCCAGATTAATCGTAATATGATTATTTAATCCACCTATTTATAGAATTTTTTCGTTAAGTTAATTAATTTTTAATTTGTTCCCATCTGTGCATTTATGTTTTCATACTGTAACAATATGATTGCATGGATGTTATCAGGATACTAGAGGCCAGTAGGTCATTCAGAAAAAACTGAAGTCTAGTATCTCTCTCTCTCTCTAGGAAATCTAATACAGAAAATATTTTTTGTAGAGGTTTGCATTTTCGATAAATTTATACTGATGTCTTATCTTTTAATGTGCTCCATTTTGAAATCCGTTTCACTACAGCACGTTTGCATTCATAGTTAGTGAAGAACTTATATAACCATTACTTTAATTCGCAAGCTGTGTTGCAATAACTGTTATTATATTTGCATGTACCGTCAGTAACAATAATCTTTAGTTGCCTCGATTAACAATCTTAATTGCACTAAGCAAGATGTAATGCTATTTAATAAATAAGTTTTATTGTTTTGATATATAAATTATTCGTGAAACTATCAAAAATGTAAGTTCCTACTTGTCAAGATTTTTCATGCATTACGCAATATTTAGGAGACGAAATATTTACTTATTACGTACAAAATTACTGCTTTTTAATACTCAGAACAAAAAACCGCTTACGAAAGATTATAAGATACGATAAAACATACGGCTTCGGTGCTACGCAATTAAAATTTGCTCCTTTAAAACATTAATAAAATTATGTAATATTTTGAACTCGAAAGGCTTAAGTGATTAATAAAACGGCTTCCGAACGTAATCTTGTTATCTTGATCGCTGTATCAAAAATAGTATTTTAATTATAGACAACACTCTTATCTTAAGTTGTTTCGTTTTCTATTAAACAAATATTGAATATTTTGAGGTTACACGGAGTAGCCTTGACTTAAAATCTGTACAACATATAAAGAAAGCTTTTGTTTACAAACACAATTATACAATGCGTAGTATATTAAATATCGTAATAAAATAATACCTACCTAAGATATACAACATTATCCTTCATGGGCCAACGTACCGGAATTATACATTTTCAATAAAGTCGGTCTACACTTTAATGTTTAGTACGTAATGCGATATCTATAATCTACGTAATTCAGATTTTGGAAAAATATTTGAATTCTTCAATGCGATGATCTTTGCCCGTATTGAAAATACGCAATTCTTATTCAAACACTAGATATATCGATCGGATTTGATATGATTTCATAGAACCGCACTTGTTTATCTTATCAGTTATAGGTAGGTCGACCTAATATTTTATTTTGCATGACGTTACGATCTAACATATTATATTTTTATTTAATAAAGGAAAGTTGTTATATTTGGATTTCTTTAGTCTATACATGCTTTTATTGTATAGATATTTTTAATGCATGTTTTTAACATTAATAATAGTAATTAACTTAATACTACTAACTAGAAAGGATCAGTTGGTCAGTTATGTAACATTAGTCATTTAATTAAAACGTAAAAAATATTGTTTCAAAAAAAAATATAATATATAATTTTCAAATATCTGGCAATTATAGTTCCCTAATTAAATTTGGTACCATAGATCCTGTTCTAGCTAGTAATAATGCTTCTATATTGTAACCCTTGCATGGTAGGTACGTCAAACTTTCCCGCGCACGGTGTACGCAGAAGAACCACAGAGAATATCAAAACAATCTATACGCTTGCGGTCCGCTTTAGTTATGCCTATGGCTGGAAATGATGCTAATGAGAGTGTCAGTGCTTTGTCTAGTACTGTAGTTAGAGATGGGGAAGAATTCGAAATGGTCTCCACTGAAGGAGCTATTGCTGACGTAGATTGTAGTACTAACGATGAGGTAAGTTACGCCGAATGCACTAACTGCTTTATAGGTCAAGCAATTATTAACAGACCAAATTTTTACGATTGGAAGTTTGTTAATCTATGTAATGTTCCAAACACTTCATAAAACTCTTTTATATTTTTAAATTTGTATTTGCATGTTATCAATTTTTTTTTTTAATTAAATGCCTGAAGTATACATTTTTCTTTTATACATACAGTCCCTTTTGGGTGTGTAATAAATTTAGAGCATTTGCCGAGCGACAAGATTCTAGAATAGCACATAATAAGTGTTAATGCATCGTTATCTGCGTAGAAATTTGAATAAAATACTACATTACTACTAAAATTGATGCCTCTAACAAAATATCTATTTATATTTTTAGACGTTCGCTAACTACACGGAGAAGACGGTAGAATTTTCGCCAATATCCCGCATTTGGTACATCGGTGATGCTGACTTTAGAACGCAGTGCACCCTTTCACACGACGTGCAGATCAACCCTAACGATTGGATCGGTATATACGACGTAAGTACTATATTGAAACAAACTGTTTATTTTACAGGGAATGGTATATTTTAAATGAATAATAGAAATAAAGACTATGATGTAACTAATTCCTTTGTAATTGGTTTTAAATCGGTATTATAATTGGTGTTATTAACATTGAAAAAAATTGATATCGTAAAGTAAGACGTAAAATGGAATCTTGCGTTACAAATACTAACTGGTAGGAGTTATCGTAACGATTAAACAGATCCGATCGATTTTTGTAGATTTATCGAAAGCGTATATGATCAATCGTTACAGATAAAACGTTCAGATCAATCTTTATCGGCGAAACGTCTGAAATAACTGCCGTGTATGTAGATGATATCAAAATCAAATCTTGTTCGGTTTTTTATTTTAGTTAGTAGTAATATTATTAGTACAAACACGAACAAGAGATAATTAGTAAAATTATAATGGATTTATTTAAAATGTTATTGCAACAATAATAAATTTGTGTTAGTGACGTTGTTATGATTTAATAGTTAAATTATAAAAAAATATATTTTTCCCATAGTTATCATAAGTCTTCAATTAATAAGTTGATTGAAGCATCCAAATCTTTTTACGAGTTGGCGTTTAGCAAATTTAATATATATTTTTAAAGTTGAAGGGTTTATATTTTCAAGGGTTATATTGTTTGGTGAATTAATGTGCAAATATAATATTGAAGAAAGTTTGAAAAAGTCAGAATTAATTAGTATAAAATGTATGTTAAAAATTTCAGGCCGACTTCCACAATCTAGACGATTATATAGCCTACGAGTATTTAGCTAAAGTGAGTGTCCCTCAAGCGCCGGTCGCGCCGGGACAGCCCCGGAACATAACACTCAGCTTCCCGGTCGGGAGTGGAGTGAGGACACCGGGCTTCTACCGGTTTATATACTTCAGCCAGCCCAATCATGATGTTAGAAGTGTTTTAGGTGAGCAAAATCTATTCGTATATTGAAAGACAAGCTTTCAGCTACTAAAGGTGCCGTAAATCTTTAATACATTATATGTAAATGTAAATAAAAAAATATTGCATGCAATGACGTCCAATAGAATTTGTAACTGATGAAAAGTTGTGTGGATATTAATATTTTTGTTCGGATCGATTGGTCTTCCCTAAGTCTCGAATAACAGAATAAATGTTAAAACACAGTAAACACAAAAAAAAATCGAATACCCCTTTTGTATCTTAACTTAACTACGGATACATAAACGAAAAAATTATCTTACTCCTTATAGTATTGGTTTTTAGTGTACTATTGTATCTTACTCTTTATATTCTTATTTTCTTACACCTCAAGTCTTAAGGGTTAAGGATTTTATTCGATTATAACTTACTACCTGACCCGTCCCCACTTCGTTGGGCATAATGTTAACAATCCTTTATTATATAGCCTATGACATTCAGCAATAATGTGGCTTTCTATTAGCGAAAGAATTTTTAAAATCGGTTCAGTAGATCCCGAGACACACACAAACTTTACTTCTTTATAATATTAGAAAAGATATCGTTACATACTTTGTATTTTAATGAAAGGCAACTTTTAAAATAATATCGGCTATAAGAGAATATTCTGCATCCGATACGATTGGGCCAAAAACCTAATTTTTAATTTTTTGTTAAAACAAAAAATTCCCATTTACTACAGGTATATCGGATCCATTCGAAGTGAGCGCTAAGGAAGACAAGCTAATAACCCTCGACCCGTGTTCTGAAGCATCGTGCAGTACATCCCCCAACCGCGCGAGGCCCACCACCGCCAGTACTGATGTATTCACAGACTTCACTGGCCTCGATGTCGCGAAGCTCTCCCGCCATTTCTCCAACGATCTCAGCATCGACTGACTAAAGGGATACCTGCCGGGCTCGCCGGCACTCAAACGTAAAGACAACGGGTAGGTAAATAGATAGGATGTCTTGAAATCGTTTTGTGATCGTTGTCGTATCGACTAAGAAACGATTTAAAGCTCTATTGGGTATATTCGCATTAGAAGAATCGGATCTTTCGTGCTATCTTTTTTTAAGTCACTCAAAAACTATCAAAGCTAGTTTTTAATAACAATTGATATAATTGTAAAATTGACGTCGATTTTGACTTATTTCGATAGTCTTTGAGTGATTGTTTATAAGAGTAGCTTAAGTTCCAAAACTAGTTAAGCGGTCACAAAATTTTTCGATATCGACAACGACAGCATTCAGAGTAGAGCTTCTGATCATTCCGGTTTTATAGCGCGGTATCTCTTTCGCTCGTTGTGTTTGTTAGTGGTCACTTAATCAGCGTTTTTCAATTAAATAACATAGTGCGACATTTCGATCAATGTGAAATTAAATAAAAACATTTGTTCATTTTCTGTCACTGCATATGTAATTGCACGTATCAAGCGAAACCAATACTTTGTACCTTTGAGAGCGCTTGATGTATATTTAAAGAAAATGAAAAATTCAACCTTAAGTATTATGCCGCATAATGCGCTCTAGTGCTTTAATTGGACAACGCTTATTATTACCGGACAGTTAGTGTAGTGTGCGAAAGAGATAACGTTCTTTAAAGCCACACTTAGCAAAGTGGTCTCACTTCAAAGGTCGATGTGGAATATTTAGTACCGGATATTGTAGCATTTGAAATTAATGAAAATATGACTAATTATTACACACTGGCTGGCATTATGCATTTCTTTAAACGCTTGATTATTTTGAAGTAGTTAAATCCATGAATTCCACGACATAAGAGATGTATAAAAATAAAATAAATTAAAACGGTGAGTACGAAAATAGTAAATGTTTTAAAGTATTTACCATTTGAGGGTAGTTAGATATTTGGGATAAGGTATTTAATATTTATATGACAAGACCAATTTTTGTATCGCTTGATGTTAGCTACGTAAGGCAAGTACAAATGTATCGCAATTTTAATGTGTAGATTTAGAAAAAGCTTGTCATATCACCTTAATTAGGCAATTTCTATGATAATTTCACTTTCTATGACCCATTCATGAACAATATTCCATAATATATTCAATAGTTGTACTTAGTCGGTGGGAAGTTGATACTTTAATAGTAGTTTCAATAGCTACAATGTTTACTTAAGTAATTGTTTCCTTGTTATTGATGTTAGTAGATGTATTTAGTATGAATTAAAGTTCGTTTTTGTTAAGAAATGTTCGGGGGCGTAGTACATGAAGGTTATTATTATGGGATCTTATCATAGTAGTGATGTGTTCATTAGAATGGACAGAAAAACGTGTTTATTAAAAATATGTGTACCCAATCAAGGTTTTGTTATAGTTTTCTGAAAATTTACAAGCAATTGAGTGAATCTAATTGACTTTCATTAAATTCAGTGTAATATTTTTGCAACCTTAGACAACGTATGTAACGAATGTTATTGAAATCGTACTAGTGATTTGAGCGTGTAAACGTAACATACAGACAAACATACTGACAGTGCTATTCTTGCATTATATAGCTGCTAATAACACCTATTGGCTCAGAAATGTTTTGCAAATTGTCTTTTATAAAATGTGTAATCTATAAGTAAATGAATTAGATTCTCTCAATTTGCTTCGAATGTAAATCAAATTTATATAATCTGTTTCAGTAATATACCGATAGGTATTGTCATTTTATTTCACGCTTCATATTTCCCCTATGACACTTAAGTGTAAATTTAATAATTGTCAGATGATAATAATTATGAAATTTAATGGCATCCACGTTTGCAATGTTGCAACACTTAATTTTGTCTATGACCCACCTATAAAGCGTAGACTTAAAAAAATAAAATGCTTTAATTCTAGGGTCACAAAGTTCGTCACAATAACTAGCTATGTATATCCTACGTATGTAGTTTAAATATTTAATGTAGTTAAAATTATAAGGGTTTTAGATGTGTTTATATGTATGATATTCTATAAAAACTAGAAATTAGTAATTTTTTCTATAAAAATATATTTTTTTAAGTTACATATATTTTTCACAAAGGCTGGCAACACACTTATGTTAGCACTGCTGTTAGGGTGAAAAAAAAGCCCATCAAAATCATTTTAAAAATATAATGACTTGTACATTATTATTCCATGACAGAAATGAGATTAAAATTTTCGTAACAATACCTGTTCTAGTTTTCATACATATTTATGGTGACTTAGTATGTTGAGTTAGAAGTACTTCAGTCTATGTTAAGAAGCCTGTATCACTTATGAATGTAGCAATCGTGTACAAATTATACGTTTTTTTTAACCAGAGGTTAATTATAATGTTACTATGCGTCTTGCCACAGCTTAGAAAATATTTTGTGATTTTTTCAGTACAATTTGTTGTTGATTTAGATAAGGTGAATTGTTAAATGTTAAGGGTTGTGTTATGTTTTAATGTTTTAGCTAAATTGTTAATATATAATATATTTGCAAGGGCATTTGTATTCGCAATAGGGATGCATAATATGAAGCTTGGGCTATTCGAATTGGGATGTTTGGTTCTTTTTAAATATGTAATTGGAATTTAATGTAATATAAAAATTGGCCTAAAACAAAGAAATAAAATGTAAGTTGTAACTAATAACAAAAAGTATTGAGGTCGAGATTATTATGATATAAATTTACAAAAAAGTATGAAATAAATAAAAAATTAAACATAGTGGTTGTGTTCTGTGTATCAAAATGCATTTATGTAAAGAACTTATAAGATTGGCTACTTTTATGTCCATTGATCCAATTATAAAAATAGATTTTTTTTTTACTTTTACGTAATGTCTACAAGTGCATAAATAACAAATAAAAAATATATAAAATTATAGTTTAAAAATTGATATTTATTCTTCTATTGTATACATTCCGCGTGCTTTTTATTGAATATAAAACGGTAGATTTCAGATATGACTAATAATTTTAAAGCGTAATGCGTTCAAAAAAATATATTCATAGTTAAACATAAATTATTATGCGTAAGAGGGTCATCAATGGAGAACTTCATACTTTATCGACATAAGAATTTGAATATCTAATAATAATTTGAAATTTTCACACATGGTTATAACAGTGTGAAATGTGACGTCACAATACACTTCTTCGCTGCTATCTTCATCCCTTTCTTAACGTGTGAAGTTCACTATATATGACCCCTTTTATATAATTCTATTCTATGCTATTTATTCGTAAGTTTATTCGTACCAATGTCACTTATTTCTGTACTTACTCAAATATATTCAAATAATTATGAATGTTATATTTTTATATGTACTCGTAATTACAGTGCAATGTTTGTTTACTTATATTTGTAGCAATTTTAATGTTATCAATGTATTGATATGCATAATAGTATGTGTTATGAGTAAGTTGTTGTAGTTCAATGCCATATAGACAAATAATAATGAGTAGACGTTTCATTCATAGAGAATATATATTTTTATCAATTTTTTTGTGTTTTATTTATACCCTGGTTTACACCTTTAATATGACGTTTAAATTGTATGATTATTAGGCAGATATTTCGAAGGCGAAGTAAGATTTTAAGACTTTAAGAGTCTTCCACTTCTTTGCGTTTTCCCGGAGTGAATGACGTTTGAATCTGTTTATGGTGGTGCTCACAAAAACATATTACTGAAGAGAATCATCAGTTTTCAGGTACAGTCAGTCAGTCAGTCAGTCTGTTTATATGAAATTGTATTAACATATTCGCAACAGAAATTGTCAGTCAGCAACTAACTCTGGTATATTAGTAAGTTTTCAATTTTAATCTTCCTAACGAATTTATGAGAGCTTCTCTTTAAACGATTGTGTGCCAATTACAGAAGAATCGTTTTAGAGAAAGGAGCTGTACATTTCTTTACATGGTGGTTCCTCCTAATTTCCATAGCATTTAATATTTCGATATCGAGACATTGTATTTAGTAGTTTGTTAAAAAGAGAACACTAAAATATTCCCATAAGCACAAATATATACCATAATCTATAATATTATATCGATATAGCTATGTATACTTAATCCGTTGTTTGTTGATACGATGTTTTGGGAATAGTTCGCTATGTTAATTCCGCAAACAAAACAATTTTATGAGCCATACATCAGTGCGGTAATCAAAGTAAGGAACAACAAACACGCAGCTTGCCAACTTTCGCTTATTTTGTCGGAACTAAACATACAAATATAGGGAACTAGCCGATACACATGTGTTTGTATTTGTATCTTCACTAGATAGTATAAAACAAATTTTATAACGCTGTCCCTGTTCCAATATCCCTTTGTATGCTTAAATCTTTAAAACTACACAACCCATTCTCATGCGGTTTTTTAATAGATAGAGTAATTCAAGAGGAAAGTTTATATGTATAAAACATGGATAATATACCTATGCGAGCAAAACCGGGGCGGGTCGCTACTAGTAAGTATATAAACTTTTATATACTGGAAAAAGTGATCATAGAAATTCTGTACCGAAATTCTTAGTCAGTCCGTCTGTTGGTTAGGGGATATTGAGAATGACAAAAGTATAATTTTTCGAAAAACATAATAATATGTTATCAAAAACATCTTATTTCCTCCCGTACCTAAACGTCAAGTGGGGATAACTTTTAGCGCTTCACTATGAAATGTGTATTGTTCAACAAGTCTTTCATAGCAAGATGTTTAACTTGAAAGAGTCATTTTTATTAGGGCGTCAACCCTACCCCAAAACCTTAACAGCTAACTAGTTAGATATAACTATAGTTGACCATTCATATCATACTTAATAAAAAGTAGAACTGCGCAGTTTGAATATAACTTCAATAAATCAAACATAATTGGATATTTTAAGTTGACGAACGTTCTGTAAGCACGCTTAATCTGAGGACGTATTTCTTCTTTCATCTATAATATCTAATAGTAGGTATACTATACTAGCTCTGCGGTTTAACCGGCGAAGTTTAAACTCCCGCGGCACGTACCAATAAGTATCTGTCCTATGCGTTAATTCAGGGACTAATCTGCCTGGAAATGTCAACCACATTCATCCTCATATTACTAGGCCTACCTACAACTGCAACAACTGCATTAGTATTCGAATTCACTAATAATTTACAAGTGCGTCATTTTTTAATTCATATGCCTCAAAAATCAAAGAGATTACATATGAAGGTACCTACGTATAAATTGCAATTTGTTTAAATATATATAATATAAATATACGAATAGTGCTTAGCAGGTATCTCTTTATTAATAACTAGCTGTGGCCCGCGACTCAGTCCGCGTTTACTTTCATAAAAATATTCCCCTGGAAACTGGATAAAAAGTATCCTATGTCCTTCTCCTGGTTCTAAACTACATCCCCACCAATTTTCAGCCAAATCAGTTGAGCCGCTATCGAGTTATAAGTGGTGTAACTAACACGACTTTCTTTTATATATATATAGATAACACAACACAAACCTTTCCATATTTTGTGAATATAATGAAAAATAAACGAAAGACTTGGAAATAACACATAAGAGGTTTTACGCGCTAACTTAAATCTGTAAAATGAAACTAATATAGTTTTTAATAATTTAAAATTCTACAAATTATTAACATTTTAAGTCAAAGTAAAAGGGTTGTAACAAGTTGTTGTTAGGTACAAATTAAAGCAAAAAATATTTTTTGCTTTACAACTTGTAGCACATTGCTTTTAATGTTAATAGTAAGTAGAGCGGGCTCTTCTTTAAAAAATTAATATAGATACTATACTATAAATTAAGATCATATTTTCCCATAACTTTAAAATTAAATACCTAATATAAATAATGTTTGTTTATATGTTTGGTAAATTTTTCTCGTTATTTAACAATTAATTAATACTCTATCAATATAAGATCTATATCCAAATTTAAAATCAGTCTCAAAAAACCCATTACATAATTATCTTATCAGCCCTATAAATTCGTCATCATAGCTATCGGTTAATTAGATTCTGATTGTAGTGTCATTTATGAATCTTCGCGTCGATATGTGTAATGTTAGCCCTTATCGAACAAATCATGCTGCGATAAGCGCCGCGGCCGATGTTTATCTCTATCGAGGCGCGCAGTTGAAGTCGAATACTTTGCAGTTGTTATCGGGAAAGCGCGGGAAAAGCGGCTATCAGCCTTCTAGCCGCCTGCACGTACGGCGGAGCTCAGCGCTCGGTAGTCAGTACTTCAGTAGGCTTGCGACTGCCGTTAGCGATGGACGGGACTGCGCGCGCGGTCGCTCTGATGCTCGCTATCGCGCTCGTAACAGCCGGCGCTCACATGACGCTTCCTTCGCACGATAACATCCTTCGTATACAACTTTGGGACGCGGAGGGACTCGTTCGGGAACCAATAGCTACAGAACCGCCTAGAGCCCCGAGGCACAAGACTAAAGTCGACTTATCGTCCCTTTATGATGCTATGATGGGTGATGAGTACGAGCACGGTGTTGGACGATACGCGAGGCACAAAGTTCGGCATAAGCGGCGTAGGCCACGTCAAAGCGGTACCGACTTGCCCTGGAGATTCCACTCGGGGTCCAAGGTGCTGAACGTGGCGGTGTACGACGATGATGTCCCGTGGGACGTCATAGAAGGCGGTAGCGTAAACGCAAGTGCAGTGAGTGATTCAAGTGCGATTTACCAAGTGAATGAGCAGCGCGATGTGTCGCCCCCCCTGAAACTCCGACAGGACGAGGTAATAAGCCAAAACAAACTTTTGCGTGTAATAACACCAACCCTTTTCATCTTTATCGTCGCCTCGCGGTTGTTAATAAACATTCAATAAACCCCGTGGGGGATACAAGTCTTTCATGTTATCTTTTGAGCGATGCGATAAATTGTATGAATAGACTTTTGATAGACAGCTGGTGGGTAGTTTTAATACTCCAGACGTCTCGAGAAAATAATATTTAAAGAGAACATTTCGCGAATAAAAGTATAGGTATAAACAATGTTTAAAAGAATTTAACTAAATAAAAGTTTACCATAATTATTTTGATTATAGTTGTCGAGTACCTAGTAGCAGCAGATAAGGGAATTTTTGCAATATAATCTTGATGATATATCATGCTAAGAATGCTTACGCTTATGTTATTAAAAGTATTGTTATCACAAAATTTTGCGATAGCACTACAATGATAAGAAGGTTTACTTTTTGTAGACACGTTGTTTTAAAACTGGCTAGACGGGATTACTGTTTGTAAGTAGTTTTTACAACATTGTGGTTTGTGCAGGTGTGTGGCCTTAGAAGGATTGTTTTTAATTAAAAGTGTAGAATGCGATTTCCACTGACTATTTCTGCGAAAAGGCATTATGTTTGGTTCTGTCATACAAAAAAATAAATTACACTATTCGTATGTGAAAGAATTTCCCAATTATTTTTCCTCATATTCTTATCTAAGTTTAAAGTCGAATAAAGGTTTTTCATTATTATATTTAATTCAGTTAAACTTTATCTTTTCTTTGTAATTTTCTTTACTCTAGGTTCGGAATAAATTGATAAATAAATTAGATAGCGATTTCGTAGAATTTACGGAGTGTTTCAATTGAAATGACGTTTCAGTGCTAATTAGGGAATCCTTGAAACCTTGCTGGCTACGTTTTTAAGAATGAGATTTACATTTATTAAAACGAGTACAACTGAAGAGTTCTTGGAGCCGAGACAGCCCTTAATTTCCTCGACTCCATTAGGAGTTTATTTTTCCATAATATTTTATATTTTTAATTCAAATGTAGGTCGTAGTGGCATGCTCTAGATTTATTATTTTAAAGGTTATAAGACAAAATAATGTAAGTTTTAAATATATAATATATAATATTTTTTTTAAATACATAATTGACAGAATACATATAATGAACTTAATGAATATTTATTTTTTTTATTTATGCACACATTGTGACAATGTACAAAATTAAAATTAGATTTGATACAATAAAAGGAATATGTTGCCATTACGATTAAAATTATTTTTATTTTTGATCTGTAAACATCGCGACATCGGATTGTTATTTGTATATGTCACCGGAAGATAACAAGAACAGCAAATTTATAAATTTCCTAGGAAATTTATAAACCTTCGTAGGATTCTAAACGAGAGACAAATTGTATTATTTTACGGCCACATTTTCGCAAATTTATCAATTTACCGAACTTACGCGTAAAATAATAAGTAAGCGATAAACAAACGTCATGTGCGCTCTGATCGGTTGAATAACTGTCAACATCAACCGATCAGAGAGCAGTGTGTTATTTTCCGTATTTTAAAAAAGCGTAAAATTAAAAGCTTTTCTGTGATTGGTCGAACCATTTAGAACCTTATGAATGGATATTCGTTAGTTGATTAATTTACCACGAGACGTCGCAAATTGACAAATTTGCGAAAATGTGGCCGTAAAATAAAACAATTTATCTGTCATTTAGAATCCTACAAAGGTTTATGAATTTCCTAGGAAATTTATAAATTTGCTGTTCTTGTAATTTACCGGTGACATATATACAAAATGAGATTATTGCCAAAGATAAATAACATATTACAGACACAGGATGTTAAAGTATAAAAGAAATACAAAAAATATGAATAATCGTCTTGTCCTTGGCATTCGCTGTAATCATCAGTAACCATCACTTAAATGAAAGTAAAAACAAAAGCGAAGTAGGTAAATGTTACAACTTTTACAACGCATTACCAATATCGCAAGCCTTGAAAAAATGTTTTTTCTTTCCTGACAATTATTTGTGGATGACGTGAAACCTAAGCTAGATTTTCTGTAACTTTATAGCAATAAATAAAACTGATTAAAGATTAACATTTTACATAAATTCTATTTTAAGACAAAAACGTTTCATAGAATATTAAAGTTAAACCTCAATAAGTATTTTTCTTAACAAATACTATAAGAGAGAACATACTGTACATTTTTAACAATGCTTAGGTATAAGAAAAAAACTCAGCTTCTAAAGACTATAAATGCACTACATAGAATAAAAAAACACGTTCGTAATTAAAAAAAATATCTGCCAAACTTCAGAAAATCATTTTGACAAAAATCCCCATACGTAAACCTAACTAAAAACATTTCCTATCAAATGCGAAACGAGGCGCGTCCGAAAGTGTCCGTTAAACATGATTGCTTGATGCATGTAACTTCATCATGTCGGGATATTGAAGTACGATTGAGTTAGGTCCGCTCATAGATACGTTATATGTACATAAAGATTGGGGCGTAATCGGTTTTAAAACGACCACGTTACCGCCTCGTCGCCATCCTCTGTGAAATATGTTTTTCATTCCAATACATCTCTATACTTTAATAACCTCTTTTAGCTTATAATAAAATTTTGGATGATTTTATAATTACACAGAAAGGAAACATACACAATTATTAAGCCGAAATAGAGTAACAGAGTAATTTTTTTGTTTAATATATTGGCGACTACTTAAGCAACCGCAAATCTTAATAAAGCGCTTGAAACAAACTAAAAATTTAATAAGACTATTCGTTCGTCATATGCGAACTGAAAATCAAACAAAATCTTTCAAAACAGAGCTTTTAATATGCAGCGGCTACAGCCACATACCATCGATCGAATATTCGAAGCCAAACGAATGAAACATCAATGCGGCATCGATGTATCGAATGTAATAACTTTAGCCGTGACCGCTCGCACGCCTCCCGCCGGCGATCGCCAATCAACCGGATATTAGACACAAATCAATAATTTCCCTCGCACGCTGCCAGACACGCGACAAACTAATACTCTGATTGACTTGATATCGCGCTTAACGGTTTCAAATCAGTTGTTAATCTAGCTGAAAAAGGTTGCACCTTTAGTGGCAAGTTATTTCATACTAATCAAAGAATGACGTAGTTTGTGTTGGTGTAGTCGTGATTTTTCAAGAAAATGACTAGTTTTCTCTAGTTTAGGAAAGGATTGTTTTAATTAGATCATTAGATATATAGAGAATCTTTTTACGAATAGACTGAATGAATTTTTCAATTGATCTAATTAAAATATAGCTGCCTTTGTTTAAGTGTATTAGTATTGGTATTAACTCGAAAATATCGAAAAACCGAACGCAGTAAAGGCTAGCAAAATAAAACCAATCTCTACTTTTGAATAATGAACTATACATAAATTTTTTTTAGCTTTTAATAACATAGATAAATAATATTTGTTATTGGCAACAAAGCGAATTTGGCGGCATACAAAATTTCTAGCCATAGATAACTCTATGGGCACACAAACAATAATAGTTAGAATATGTCAGAACTGTCAAAGCTATTTGTTGACCGTGTTGCTGTTCGTTACACTGACTTTATTCAGTCCCATTTGTAGCGTTTACCTTTATCTAATTAGCTGGCTTTTGTTTTTCGTTCGTTGCGAACCGTTCTTTCGTATTGACTTTAACATGTCAATAGAAAACAACGCATTCTATTTAATTCTGTTTTCACTAAACAATAAAACTTTTAAGCAAATAAATTTTGCGAACGAGCGGGTTGTTACCCGAACAGTGAAAACATTAGATGTTTCTAATGTGTTCACTAAATATGAATACTACTTTAATTATTAGAACCAGGCATATAGTAATGGATTTGCTAAATTCGACGTTAATTAAAGCCCGCAACTTTTTACTTATTTTGTTGTAAAATTCGCATAGGCTTTTCATTGAAAAAATACCATATCTTATGTCAGATTTCAACCGACTGAAACCTTATTGATCTACCTACATACCTAGTTAATAAATTACCGACAAAAAGAAAAAGTAGGATATAAAAGAATTGTGTTACAATTAAAATAATGACTCGCAATACATTTCCTGTAGAGTTTTTCTGCAGCCCATTTATTAATTGTAGAAAAATGTAATAGTATCCCGTGTGAAATTCTCGTTAAGGAAATGGCTAATCTTAACTGGAAAAAACTAGTAATTGGCGCAGTTATCATTGCAATGTCTTTTTATTTATCATAGCTAATGTGTGAAACTGAAAAGCTTTTAATGAAATATTGCTTTATAGAATCTATGGTGTTTCGAGCGCAGTTTTCTTATGTTATAAAGCTGGTTAGATATTTGATTTAACTTTAAATGAACCTATATTAGAATAGGTCCGCTGTGCGGTAGGGGCAGACAGAGCATCGTGGAGATTTCTCAAGGCAATCAGTAAACCGATGTCGTAACTTAATAAGATTAAATGTTAAAATAAGATTGTCAATAAAGGCTTTATTAATATTATTATTATAGTAAAATAAATTAATATATTGTAATTTAACTCATATAGTAATATTAGACATAACTTAAGAAAGAAATATACAATATATAATAAAACTACCAGATAGCAACAAAAGGTAATGTAGTCCAAGTAATATACAAAAAAGAGGAAATAAAACGTATAGGTAAAAGGGGTGAGGTATAATAAGGTACTGTCTCTCGTGAAAGAGAAATTGTACTTACACATTTAAATAAATGCTATGCAGGTTCTATACAAACTCTCAGAATAAATAATTTCTATATAAAAATATCTTGAAAATAGCGTCAAAGGATACGCAATGCACAAAGACAGAAGTCTACAAAGAGATCGCATTTGCAATAGCTTTACTTTAGAATGTCAGAACTGAATAAATTATCATTGTTATGCTTCTTATTTTAACGTTCAGAAAGACTTGCTTACAAGTTAATGTTTTTCATAAAAGTTGGAATAAAATTATTTTATGTATTCCGTAAGAATTAGGTACTTACTTTTACATAATATGATTTCTTAATTTTATTTAAATTAAATTAATTGATTTTGAATTCAAAGTTACATCCAACTTAAAAGATAGGATAGCTTACAACCCGGTATTTCCCCATTATTAATATTAATAATAAATAAATTAGTTTCTTGTCGGTTCTCTTCAGAAACTGCCTTCCGAACCAGTGGTAAATGTTTTTTTTTGTAATACAATGACGATTCATAAGTAAATTTATATGTAGCCTTTATTCAACTAATAAAGATATGTTTGTGTTTGACTTTGAATGTAATTGATAATAATAATTTATGAAATACAACAAATTGTTTTTCGATATTCGGATGTATTGACTTCATAAGTTTAAACGTCAATATTAATGACGTTGAAACGCGGTTATCAAAACGTAACACACGCATGAATTAACAAATTCACACGTCTATATATGCCTTCATTGTCACATAATTTGATTTTCATTTCACATTAATGAACAACTATGTTTCATTTCGCTAAATACGACGTATTGTTTTGCAAATATTTGTCCTTTATAGACAGACTACGGAGACAAAATTTATTGAGGCTAGATTAATTAAAATGATAAATTTAATAATAAGTTTGTTTTTAGAATTGTGAGAAGGGAGAAAGACAAAGATCGCAGCCTACAGCGGCTACAATATCTACCATGTAGCAATTTTGAATTGAGTGATTGTATTTTTTTCTATTCTAACTATTTTTGGCACGTACAAGGCGAGCACTACGGTTTTACATCCATAGTTTAGGTACCCAGGACAATACTGAAAAAAGGTACCAATTTACATTTTGGTAAGAACATACTTTCGTAACTATATTAATATATAAAGCTGAAGAGTTTGTTTGTTTGAACGCGCTAATCTCAGGATCTACTGGTTCGAATTGAAAAATTCTTCTTTTATTGAATTGACCATTTATCGAGGAAGGCTTAAGGTTACATAACATCACGCTGCGACTAATAGGAGTGAAGATATAATGGAAAATATGAAAAAAACGGGGAAAATTATTCATCTTTGAGGGCTTCCTTTGCGTGCGCTGCGAAAACGGTTCTAGATACAAAAATAAAATGTATGAAAGAATTATTCCTCTTAAAATGATCTAAAAAAAAGTTCGCGACAGTATATGTTTATCTTCTAAGATTGACTCACTATAACATAACAATAGAAATAGATCCGACGGGGACGAAGTCGCGAGCAACAGCTAGTCATAAATATTAGTAAGGAAGCCAATTTTTCTGTCCGAACTCTGATTAAATTTATAAACTCTGTATTATATTATATATTCCAAGATAGTTCTCAATTATAACACAAACGTTGTTTATTACGCAACCTTCAAATGATACTCTTGTTGGGTCTGAAGAGTACTTCGTTTTAATTTAATATAACACGTAGGAGTGATACGGTTGTAATCAATAGAATTGTGTTACAATGTTAAATCGGCTTAGAACTTCTATTATCACAATGGGAACGTTATGTAATGATTTATCTATTTCTTTAACAATTCAATTGACGTTATGTTTTATTTAAATTTTTTATTTATTACTTGTTATTTTAAATATTTGCTAGGTACATTAAAAGCTAGTTGAATCTCTGAAATTAATTCGTGTAGGAATATTTTTATATATAAATTTAAATAGCTAATGGCATGGCATATAATATTGAATTTAAAAACTTTGAAAAGTCGGTTCAACCGTTATCAATTTATAAGTAACAATCTCTAATTATTGTTTTGACTACAATTAGACCTTTCTCTTTTGGCAGTATCTAATAAAAAATATCAGTATTCAATGCGTAGTTTTAAAGAAGCTAAGTTTAAACAAGGATATACGAACAGACTGTTGAAAGCGATTTTTACTTGACTTGTCATATTAAATTTACGTAAATTAAATTAAATTTAAATGCTGACTTATGATATTAAATCTTTATTAAGATCATAATATTATATTTATCACTATGTTAGTCAATGTAACAACGTGTTCGTTTTACAATAAAGAGGTGCTATGTGTATATAATTATGTTTCCATATTTTCAATAACAACAATGTTGATATAAGTAATTGCACAATAGCTCTGTACTGTGCAGTACGGAAGTAATTATTGGAAATCATCGTGAAGGTTTTTCCCATAGCAATCGTTATTGTAAACTCAGTAATTTTACCATTTCATTTAAGTAACAAAAATTAAGCAAATTAAGTAATTGTGTAACATCATATCATAGAGTTATTTAGAGAGTCCCTAAAACAATAATGAACGCCCCATACTTTTTGTTGTTTTATTTAATTTCATATACTTACTTATATGCAAACAAATTTTTAAATACAATTTACATGAAGTTGTAGTATTTTTCTTGCGAAATGCGAAAATGCATTTGATATTCAGATAAGATATTATTTGAAGCGACTGGAGAGAGTATAGACGAATGAAAAATAGGATCTTCAATGCGAAATGACATTTATAAATAAAATTAAAGCTCGTGTATATAATTTTTATGTTCTATTTATTTATTATAATGCGTAACTTTGATCTTGAAAATAATTTAGCCATAAAATAGCAATGTTATTTGTAAGTAACATAGGCTATGAATAAACGATAATTATTTTAAAAGTATGGAATTGGGATCGCGGACTATTTTTCGTAAAAAATTAATAACGAGAAATTAGTTAAGTTATTCCTTAAATTTATACCCGTTCTCCATATGTGGTAATCAGAATTTCATTACGTGATACACGGAGTGGCTAAAAAACACAGTTTAACCAACAAAGATTTTAATTAAATTATACAGGATAAAAATGTTTTAATAAAATTATTTTATTGCGACGATTCACGAAACGATCGTTAGCACGCGATCTTAAATTTAAAAGTATAAATGAGAGCATTGCTTACCTAATTGAATTAAGCAATGTTCAACTGCGTCAGAGTATTTCACTTAATTGACATTCTACGTTTACTTCAAAGGACTTTAATTTATTGTTTACGTATAGATTGTTTTAAATATCAAATATTAATATTTTTGACACAAACTTTATTTAGATGTCGTTTCATTTTATATAAATTCTACTTGGATTTCTTTTTTTTCTATTTTCGTTCGTTAAAGAGAAAAGGAATGAAGTACTAATAAATAGGGATATGAATTATTGGATAAAGAAAACTTGGTAAGTGAAATTTAACACGAAAAGTAATAACAATCTTCTGTAGATACTAGTTACTGCTCAAGTATCAATGCTAAGTAAGTAAGTAAGTAGGTGAGTAAGTGTTAAGCAGACCTGTTGATGTACTTGAAAACTGTTATTTCATGTAAACAAAGCCTTGTGAAATAAATAGTAAATTCCGTTAAACATAAATCTCCTCTTGAAGATATTATATTTAATGAAAAAATATACAATCGCGTGACGATGAAATTATAGAAGTTGGTAGCGATGTGAAGCCACTTGAATTAC
This sequence comes from Eurema hecabe, assembly GCA_026213755.1. Taxonomy (NCBI): domain Eukaryota; kingdom Metazoa; phylum Arthropoda; class Insecta; order Lepidoptera; family Pieridae; genus Terias; species Terias hecabe. Next base: position 6,105,899 of record JADANM010006310.1, on the reverse strand, counting down.
CTTATAGTAACTCGTACTTTCAACACGAAATATTAAATTGCCTCTGCTGTGCGCAACAAGTTATATATTAATGTATATTTATGGAACATGGACTGTTTAGATCCTTTAGCGATTACCGTAAAAACAAAAAAAAACACACTATACGAAGTTTAGTTGGATTATTATTAGTTAAGCTAGTTTAGGAGGTGGACAGGAACACCGCGGGGTTTTAGTGGGTTTGAGTCAAATATAACTTACTTTCTTTAGGAAAAAAACATTGTTTCTTATCTGTGACCTGTGTACCTATTGTGAGTTCTGATTTTGTATCATCTATTGAGCTGTATTTCCGAATTACGTGCTTATAAAACTCCAAAGTCAAAAAAGGATCGTTAAATATATATAATATGTAGGTAAATACAAGAAAAAATTAAATAAAAAGAAGACGTAGGTATTTAACGTGGGTGAATGCGGGAGACACATCTAGTATAAAAAAACAAATTGATTTAAGAAATATCAGACTTTTATTTTCAGAGAAAAAAAGCTTTCATAAAATGTTTTAACGGTAAAATTCTGGAGATATATTGTAGGAGATTACGATCGCGACCAATGAAATATTATTTGGCACCAAAAGATCCAATAATGAGAGATTTCTGATAACATTGTGGCCTTTTCCTTCTATTTTATATTTTATCTTATTTTTAATTTCAAAAGTATATTATTACACGTTCTATTTTGCAAAATAACTTGACTATATTAAATTGCATTGGTTAAATTGGTATTCACTGTATTTAAAAAGGACTATTTTTGACCCAAAAACTATGGAATATCTAGGGTTAATATAATTTTGTAATTTTTAATCTGTTAAATATTTTTGAAGTAATTGTATGACGAGAATAATTGAACAAATCAAAATGATATTATTACAAATTATACCAAAAAAACACGGAGTTATAATAATTCCATAGTATTAGTAGGTTTATGTTCGTCTTTACCGGTGTATATAGATATGTATTTACTTACGTTTAAGTAAATTACATACTCGGAAATAAAGTATTGTAGAGCAAGGCTATTTCTACATATGTTTAGAGTGTCAGTTCTAATTGAATTGTGATATACAAATAAGCCAATTAACATTAATCTCTTCTAAACCAGTGAGTTGTATACTGGGACTTTTAGATACAATATATTACATATCTTATGTTTATTTTTGAAGGAAACTGAACAAATTTAATAAGGAGTCATTATTATGAGATACAGTTTATATGTTTTAAATGTAGTGTGGATTACTGAACGACGATCAAAGCTATATTTAAAGAACTATCCCACTAATATTATAAACACAACATTTAATTAAGATACGGATCTGCTTGTACGTAATTTTTTCTGAATGTTTTGTCTCAACTTTGTCAAGTAGGTATTAGTCATGGGATAACTTTTTTTCTGATAAAATTTATTCTGTATTGCCATTTTATTAAAAACTCTGAGTGTAAGACCGCGTGGCATCGGTTTCCAATAAAAGAAATACTATGGCTACCATAGTGCATTCATTTCATAATTCATAAACATATAGACTTACGTTCGACCATCCACGCCTCAGGGCAAAGAGATATTTATTAGTTTATTACATATGCATTGCTACGGGCGTTTAATAAACATTGCCTCAGGTCTAGAAATAATAATGATAAAATCACGTTAACATCATTATCTCTTGACTACCGCAATGAAATTTAATGATACGCATCCCGTACTTTGTTACGGTTCATAACTATATCGCAAGTTTTAGTTATAGACTAATGGATACACAAGTAAAGCAAACCATTGAACATTGTGAACAAAATTATATGAGAAAACAGTTTAATGCTTCGAAATTACAAATGACTAGATTATTATTTTTTTAACACTTATTAAAATATTTAAGTGCTAAGATGATCTTAAATTATGTATATAGTTATCAATATATTGTTGTAGTCGAATGTTTTTGAACCAATTTGAAAGGAGAAGGCTTTTCAATTCGATCATATATAATTTTATTAAGAAGTTCACATTTTAATCTTCATGAGTCTAGTTGTTAAAGAATAATATAGATTATTAATTGAAATTATGTTATCCTTAAAATAGTTCGTATCTTATTTACAATAACGTAGACAAACCGGTATTTTGAAAAGTAAACATAGATTCATCTAGCACGAGAGATTTAAGACTGTTTGTATGAGCTCAGAGCCCATTACATTTACTGTTATTTTTATTTGACGCGTATCGGAACGTAAGATTAAAGATACGAAAGCCTATATCATTCAGACATCTTAAGAGTTTGTGTACGTGCGAGATTATTTGCATACAAATTACTTAAAGCTTCTTTGATAAGACAAACAGTGTACGGGGTATTTATGAGATCAGATATTTTAATGTTTACGTTCAGGATGATACAATATTTGCTAAGTATAGACAACATTGCTATTGAGCTGCTTTTAAACATATGTGATTGGATAATGACCATAGACTGTGTATTGCATAAAAAATAATTTGACATTCATTACCTGTCACTTTTATTTTTTTGACATGTTATGGGTTAAATATCGGTTAATTAATATTTAAAAATACTTAATTTGAATTTTTATTTGGTCATAATAATTTTCAAAATTGATTTAAAAAGAGTGTCCAAAGATTTGATTCAATAACAGACAAACTTTACCTCTATATCGATTATTCAGTTAACTATAAAAAGCCTTAATGTATGCCAGGCCGTTTTAGTGTATAGGTCACGTCATTTATGATTAGCGCTGGACGAGAATAGCTGCGCATCGGTAGAATCGCGTTCGTAATTGACGTATTGGTGCGAGAAAGACAACACGACTGGGACAACCAATCAACGCTCGCGCACCCGACGATCACGCGCCCCGCGCGCCTCGCCGCGCGCGCGTTACCTCGATACCTTATTTTTTACTTCTGTAAAGATTCGTGACGCGACCTATACAGAATGTCATTTCACCCATTACCATCTGAGGTTTGCCAAAATAAGTAAAAAAGCAGTCCGCCGCACGACTCCTTCATCGCACTGCTGTAAATTGCTAACAATCAACTTCAATTCCCCTCATCGTTAAGGACGCGTCATAAATCGCAATTAAAGCTTTTTTACTCCTTGAATGCCTACATCTAAATAAGATCTCAATGCTACCTACTTATTATATAGGTACCTATATTCTGATACATATCACAAATATTGTGATAGTTATGGTTAAAGGGTTTTTTTCGAAATTAGTAATATATTTTGTAGCTACTACTACTTCTACTCTGAACAAAATCGATGTCGATTTCGACGATCTAAGACGTTTTCGATCGACTTCAAATAAAAATTAAAACTTTTTGCTTAAATTTCGACAACAGTATTATGAAGAGAATAGAGCTTGATGAGCGATATCAAAATTTTAATAGCGAAAACATTACTCACGACTGTTTTTGTTTTTTGAAAAGATAAAAAAAAATGATTTTTTTTATAAATTATATTTTTATAGCTATTGATTATACAACTACATACTTTAGAGTTATCAGATAATAGACTAGAGTGTACAGACCTTCATCATACTGATATCTCACTACGAATGATTCATCAGATAATCGGCGTTTGTTTATCGATTAAATTTGTATCCAAATGCGATAAAAATTGCGTGAAAATTCATAACGTTGTGTCACATTCTACGAAAAACGCTCGATGGTCAAATATAATGTTAATATTTGTATTTACATCTCAAATATTTAGTTTCAATTAAATTCATTGGTGTTTCTTATTTAGTATTAATGCGTAGAATATTCAGGAACAATTTGTTATTCTTTTTATATACTCTTTCATATGGAAATAAGCTTTACGGTATGCCGGACTGTATAATTTTATTTTAACTAATGAATATTCCCTTTTTATTTATTACTATCTTTAAAGAAATATTTAGTGTTTGGTAATCGTGGCTAATTAAAAACAAGATAAAATCTTAGCGTAATTCTCGAAAGCTTTCCAATAGAATAGTTTTATTTTGCCGCTCAAGCGTGACAAGCGAATAGATTAAAGAGCCGGTTCCTCTATAATCTATGGAATTAACAATCTTAACGCGCTTTTAATGCAACTAATCTCCGGAATGACTTATAACAACTTAATGCAGGGCTCTTAAATCACCAAGAACGCATAAAATTATAAAACATGACACGCTTGTCTATGGCCTAATGAAATAGGCCTTTAGATGTTATGATTTAATAACGGTTATAAAATTTAATGTTACGATCTTTTCTGATTTATAGGATGGTTTCAAAAAAATAGATACAGGGGACTATTGTCCTCTGTACTAGGTAGCCTATTGGCCACGTAGGCATTTCGTTAATTTAAGAATATGTCTATGACATAAAAGAAAACATGGTTAAAAATTATAATTTATGGACAGGTAGCAACTCCTGATACTAATATAAAATCCGTAACTACAAATAGTGTTATCTTAATAGGTCAATATCTGTACGAAGCATATGTAATATAATGGAAAATTCAAAGAGATTCAGTGAGGATAAATAAAGATTTTTCGTCTGTTCAAAAATTAGATTTCGCCCCCATTTTTCCTTTCGTAGTAATTAAAAATCAACCGAATTTTGAACCGCCGCTTCATCTTGTTAGCAATTAAGATACGGATCTAGCTAATCCCTTTGGAAC
>JADANM010006310.1:6075913-6096796 GCA_026213755.1 Eurema hecabe | reverse complement strand
AGCACGTGGTACTCGTATAAGATAAATAGCGTGAAGCCAGTTATCTACGTCCATTGACACCGATGTTTATCTTAGATAATGGCTAAATGTGTTGTCACGGTGGCGCCGTTACCTCAACAAACTATCTAACTTATTTAATTGTTTTTTTGTCGGTCGCCAGTTTGTTCAGCAACCAGTATTTAAAACGTCTATAGGTACAGGTTCTTCATATTTGGTTAAACAGATAAAACAAATCGTAATGCTCAGATACTTTTTAAAAGCTTATATTTATAAGATTTGAGTATATAATTAGATATGTTATTAAATTGCGTATAAGTTCCTTAAAGGATATTTAAGAGTTATGGTTTCAAAACCAGAGTAGAAATTTATTCAGAAATACCAATATGTATGAATTTGTTTTAATTACTTCCGAGTATTTTTATCGTTGTAAGTCCAAATAATTACTGTTTAAATCGCGATCCTTTGTTACAATGCAAACAATTATCAGTATTTGGACAAAAGTCTTTTGATCATTAAACAAATTTGAGCGACGAAAAAACGGGGAGAAAGGAACAATTTTAATTGTTCTCCAACAAAACTGGATGGAGCCAGCTGCCAGTGGATCAGAAAACTCACAAATGAAAGAATAAAATGTGAACAAGCAGGATTTTTTTGCACTCGGACCGCGAAAAAATTGGAACGTCTGAAGGAAAACGCGGCCAAATTAAGGAAATTAACTTTTGCGTTGCAAATGACGTTCCATTAATTGCGGTGTGTAACCGTAATGAAACAATGAGGATATTTTTAAACCATTAGTATTTTTAAGCCATACTTAACTTTCACAAAGTATCTTACTAAAATTAGCATTATTATTAAACGAAACATAACTCCATGAGACAATAAAATATGTATTTTCACTTCTATTCTTTACATAACGGCAAAACAAATACGACTTCCCAGCAAAAACGATTCAATTTTGCAAAACATGTCTGTAAACAGTTACAGCATAATGTTATAAACTTCAGTTTTTAGTGCCTATTACGGCCTGGCTTTATTTTCACAAATAATAATAATTGTACAATTATGTATATTTTACTACGTAACCAGGTAATAATGTATTCAAATTAATGAATAGAAAGTTAACAGTACTCAGATTCCAGTATATTCCTGGTTCGTCGTGACCAGGTCTATCTTAGTTATGCAAAACTTCAATTTCATTGCAAAATAGCAACTACATCTGTTGTTTTTTTATGTTGAAATATTGTTCTGAAATTTCAATAGTTTTTCAGTTTTATTTGAAACAATATTATGAAAGGGAACTGTTTTCTAGGAATTCTATTTTTCGGATCCGATTTATATTTTTAGCGATGGAAACACCGAAACTTTAAAGGCTGATTCTTAATTATTAGTGCTATGGGAGATTTATTAATTAATTATCAATAATGATTAAGTTTCAAATAATGCGAGTTTTATATTAATATTTAATGTCCAAATATATGCGTAGGTTTACGTAATGTTTGTTAGCTATTTGCATTTCATGAATATGCACTTGGTTCTATTAATTGCATTTTATCTGTATTTGAATAGTTTTCGAAATCAATTGACGGAAATGTGAGCTTATTTATAATGTTGTTTGATTATGTTAAATAGTATCATGTCGGTTTGAATGAACGGGGTATTTTTATACGTTTCACATCGAATTTAGTACATCGTTATTTATTGGTAGGATGGTTTATATTTAATGAAAGTTTAACTTAATGGAAGACTTATTGAAAATCTAAAGTCTGCAAAGTTTATAAGATCAATCTCGTTATTATTTTTATTTAATTTCTTACGAAATTGTTTAATATTTAAACATTTAAACAACATTAGTATTTAACTCCTCAAAACAAAGAACAAATGAAGTTCCAATATTTAATTTGCATAGGGCTAAAGTGAAATATACTACTTTCATTAATTATATTTATACTAACAGGCCCATATAAAATTCCCAACAAGCAATTCGAAAGCACAATACCTGCCATAAAATTAAACGCGACCGTCTGCTTCGGCTCATTTACCCCGATTTTCAGAGGCAAATTTCGGAATGAAGATTATTGAGGGCATTATTCGATTGGACAATAAGTCATAACTACGAACAGAAAGCCCACTCATAAATTATGGAGCGGTGACATTCTACGTGAAATAAAGGCATTTAGCTGGCCCAGGGGTATACCACGCCGTGGGTGAAATTAAGAGGGCATTATTTGTTCAACCAGTCCGTAAATCGTTTTCTGCATAAATTATAATGTTTGCTTTCAAAAGGAGTACTATTTATAATATGGTTTATGTCTATTTAGAAACTTTGAATGTTTTATTTTAATATAGATGTTTAAATTGTTGACTATATTATCAAAGTGTTAAAGTTATAATAATTTTATTGTGACAGTCTTATCCTTATTATTTATTTTGCACCGGGAAAACCTGTATGTGGATATAGTTCATTATAAATGTTTTTAATGATAAATTATGTTTAACGAATGAGCAATGCATTCTTAAATACGGATCTCTTTGGTGACGTATGTAGTGGTATATCCGTATCAATTGCGTCCGTTTTATATATAACTATGATAATATCTTTAAGTTTGAGGAACTAAGTTATCTACCAAATAATACTTTGTAATCACTGACGTATCTAATGAACTGTCAAGCACTGTCTTGTATAAAACTAAGCAATCATAGAACAATGTTACCTAGGAAAATGATAACGATCTATAAATAAAACAAATGAAATGTCTTCGAAATCTCAGCGAAATAGACCAGGAACGCGGAAAGAATTAATGTAACAATGAAATAGCATTGACAATCGAAATCAAAGGCTTGAGTCACCGAGTCAATAAAGTACCTTTACAGAGGAAGTTACGTACAATGTCAACAAGAAATATTTGATAAGTCTCCGAAGCGTATGACTTTAGTTGCGAATACGTCATCTAGATAATTTAACAAACAAGTATTTCGTTTCAGAACAAATATAAATATTACCTGTTCGTACATTTCCAAGATATTATTTTCTTTGAAGAAACAGTTAATATTATCAGAACTACGTGTCTGTTTCTTTAGAACCAATCTTGGACTTAGCTTGGACATATGTCATACTTGCTATATTAAGAACAGGATGATTAGATATAGTATCATTCAGTCTTAATGTAAAGCAGTATACATATTATTACATTTGTACTAAAGTATACTTCGTTTATGATTTTTTATCTTTCATTATTTTCGATTAGAAAATAGAAGAAGATTCTCAAGTGGACGCGTAACAGAGTATAATTTTCTTAAATATCCACTTAAAAAATATAAACTTGTGTGTATAATTTCTTATCTTGATGCGTTAATTATTCAAACTATGACGAGAAGAATAGCCTTTCATGTTGCATCAGCTTAATTCATTCTTTGTGTGCTCACTAAACACAATTGGATTTCCTGACGCAGCCTCCTTGCTTTTCGCTGAGAAACGGTGTCAGATTCGCAAAAATAGGCCATGTCAAGTCGGAGTTAAGAGTTCCAATGCCCTGCAGGGGTGACGATTATGTACCAAAGCCTTCTCCACTGAGGCTCGCGACGTGTCTTAATTACCTAGTTTTTGCGCTGACGTGGGTTACCATCTCTTTATAAGAGTCCATAGCTAAGAAGAGTTATGTGATTCAATTTTATTACCAAAATTACAATAATATATCTAGTAAATTTTGTAGCTTTTGCTCCAGCATGTGTTATATACTTACAAAAGGACTTGAGAAATTTTTTTAAATTAAATTTATCGTCAACTCTAAAACCTTTTATATTAACATTTTATATTTTTCCCAATTTCGTTCTTAGTTTAAAGAGTGGGAACCTACTTCTATGAAGATTTACTCTATACAATAACTTAATCAAAGAACAATTTGATAAAGGAGAAAGTACGTACTAATTACTGGCTTCCGCGTCTCAGTCCGTGGGTGTTGCAGGAAATTACTCGAATTTATACCGAGTATTGGTTTCTACACTACGCAGTGTGGATTACCTAGTTTGCGTAAGTGTCAATTTAATCTGGATATATCGAGTAACATGCTGCTAATTGCGTGTATGCCTTGCTTTGTACTAGATAATGAGGATTCAATAGCTTCGGAAAGAGTTTTCTAATTTGATTAAAGCATTTAATTGGTATGCCGCAGTAGACAGACATGAGCTAAATTGGTGACGATGAAATATCAGATAATAATCTAAGTAATTATATTAATATTGTACATTTCACATGAGCTATTATTAATATAAAAGTGTCGTAATGATATGATGTATGTAATGAAGTTTCAAGCTTTGGCAACCCTAAAAACATCGACATCATACAACATGAGCGCCAAGGACCCTTGTCATACGAAAAGTGCGATGCGTCCCACATTTATACGGGTGGCTGAAACCGATCGTAGAATATGAAGTTAGCATAAATTGAATGTGAAACTGACCCGTCGGTAGGGCTCTGTCCATCAGCGGACCGAAAGCATTACATTCACAGAATATTTACGTCCCGTCGGGCGGAATACGGAATCCTGTTAGTGTGGACACGCCTTTCCATCTATCGTGATATGTCCTAATAGAATGATTTAGTATGTTGCGTACGAGAGGAGACGTTGATATCATAGAGATATCGTTCTAGACTCGTTTGTTATTACCAGCTGTGGTGTAGGTATGCACAGAATCAGTACCTATTTCATCAATACCTCCCTTTAGAATACTAACCAATGCACTTGATTAAATGTAATGTGTTATACTTATGAGATGTTAAACAAATATTTTTTTATAATAATCTTCTCAGCAATCAGCTTCTCTCAAATTTTCTAAATTATATGACAACCTTAGACGAGTAAAATATTAATTTTGCTTCAAAAATTTAAAAGCAATTTTCTTTGACATCTCATGTATGTATATACATAGCTATATCGTCGGACGGGTTGGAGAGGTGAAACAAAAGATTCAAGCAATCTGTCAGCATATTTATCCGTCACACTTGTTATAAAATTCTTGGAGCCTATGTAATGCGTTGACCCTCGTCAAGAGACTGGCCTACATCGCACGATAGTGATAACACCGCCCTTTCATATCACATTTTTATGACGTCTAAGGATGAGCGTTCTGCATTTCTTCTCAATTTAATTTAGATCGTTACATATCAACGGGTAATTCCTACATTTAAAAAGGGATTCTTCTATTGGAATTTTGACATAAAAAAATACAATAGGTTGTATTAAAAAATTACCCGAAAAAGTATAATTCGTGGAAAATATTAACCTGTAACATAAGCCTTAAACGAAATTGACGTTGGTATGTTTTGGTTGTATGTTTTGTCTTTTTATTAAGATATAAATATGACAATCGCTAATTTTTACCTACCTAAAAATATGGTTTTATTTGCAGGTAAGATTACAACTGGATTCTACGATTTGTTACCGTGAGTGCGATTTTCCTTTTAAGTGACGGTTTTAGAATGTCAAAGAAGGAAATAGTATAAGTGTTACCAAAAATAGTTCTTTTTCGATCTCTCACAAGATTTTTTATTACTTAGTACCATTGCCAAACACATAGCATAGTAAGTCATTCAAATTTCAGTTGAAGTTTACGAAACGGTGCTTACGTTTTTAAAAAACGTTGAATACAAATAGTACGCAATGGTAATCAAACGTCGCATAAAAGTTCAAAGCGAGCTTTAGACGCGTAAGTATAGACACTCCTTTCACGGCACGGGAGGCTTTTAACCAGTCGCTAACGTGACCCGAATAACTCGTACATATCTCTATGTGTGATTTTTTTATTGCTATTGCTTGTTATGTCGATAATTATGCGTAGTTTAAGTCGTAATAAAAATCAATAAATGATGATTATGTTTTGCAAACCGCATTTTTAGCGTAACTATTTACTATAAATATAATACATATTATATACAATCTACTAAAGCCATTTCGAAAAATATAGAACTAAAACAAAGAGAGACTGAGTTAGATAGGCTACTTATATTTGTTGCTTGTAGGTACTTTTTGTAAATCTATTATGTTGTATACCCAATAGATTTATAATATGGGATTGGATTTTACGATAAATCAAAAACACTTTAATAATAATTTGACCATCATTCCAATTTCCAAGATAGTAAAACTGTTTTTTAGAAGCCTGTAAAATCCTTATAATATCCTGTATACATATTATAATCATAATGGTATCGCCAAAATTCATTGTTGGTATCATTATGATTAAGTAAGTAAAAATATATAAATTTAAATTTTTCATTGATAGAAATTTTGATTAAATATTGACAAAAGCAAACAAACAATATCAAAATGAATGATTTATGTTTCTAATTTAATAATACTTAAATATTTGAAGGAATGTATAGCGGTATCAATGGGTGTGTAAACAATTGATAAACAAATTCACTTTAATAGGATTATCCTTGTGATAAGAAAGTGTATTAAGATTAGTATCGAGAATTGTAGGTACCTATATAGTTTTTAATTCATGTTATAAAGGCGAAGGAGTGCGTTTGTATTTTACTTCTTCACGTCTATACTGCTGGAGCGATTTTAGTAAAACTTGGTGTACCTAATGAGTTAGCTGACACCCTGGATTAGTTACATAGGCTACGTTTTACTGCGGAAAAATAGACCAATTTTTCCTCTAATAAACCAAGAGTAATACAGCCAGTATATAATTAATATATAAAAGGTATTTTTGGGTGTAGTCGTACGCCGATAAATTAATCACTTTATGATATTTTTTTTGGTTTTTATTGAAATCAGTTAATCATCGAAAATTAAATTAAACAAATAATTTTTTTTTGAAGCGAAAGTATGCTTTTATATGATCTTTATTCTCATTAAGCTTTGAATTTTTGTTGATTAAATACTGTGTGTTTCGATCTTACTTAATGTTTTTCGGAATAATAATATTTCATTAACTAACATAACACGAATGATGTACCTTTCTGGATCAATAATAAAAATTATTTTATTAGTATTACAGATTCAAGGTTTATCCTGGGATAAACTTATCCGTCCTCAATCTAACAACCTTTACTTTACGTACTAATGTATTACCATAGAAAAATCATAGATATGTAAATAGCGCTATTCTCAAAAACATAATATCCCGAACTCACAATAAAATTAAAATTAAAACAAACGACTCCGCAATTAAGTACATTTACAAATTGTCGCCACATTGTACAGCTTTAACACGAGTATAAAATAATGATTAAACAAGACGATAACAAAAGAAAAACATTACTTTACACTTTATCAGCGAAATGTCCGCCATTCACACGTTATCTCCCGTGACGTTGACACGGAGCGTCGCGTTAAGTACTTATATTGTTCAAACTTGCTTGAAAATGACTAAGTATATCCAGATAAATTCATTTATATTTAAATAGCGACCCGACTAGCTTGGCACATTTATTATGAATGCTTTTTATATGTAACCCTCTCTTTTGAATCAATTATATATAAAATAAACTAAAGCCCATCAAAATATGATGCTATGTTTACAAAATCTAAGCATTCAACGACAAGACACCTGCTTTGATAGTTGATTTTTTTATCGAGACGGTAACTTAATTAAGACTGTATGTCTTTGTTACTGTAAAACAATCGTAAATAATGAAAACGAAAGAAATAAGTTATTAAGCAATTTAAGTTTTGTTCTCCCAAACAGTAGCTTTTTATATATTGTAATACATATTGCATTATATAGATCCTCTCTGCGAAGCCTAATGATCACTTGTTAACTATACTGTACACCAACACACCATATACGAGAAGTACACGAGTACATAATACAATTAATTCCAACATTACGGCTTCATCTACCTTCAAAATAATTGATCTTGCTAAATGAATACAAGGTTTCATTTCTTTATTTCATGTCCGTGGGATTTCATAATTAATTCCAATCACACATAATGTAAGAGATAAAATGCCTCTGCGTTCTTACATTGTCAAGATTGACGCAAAAAATAAGGCTGTACAAATACTGTGGTTTCGAGTGCAGATATTAAACAGCTACGTGAGTTCCTTATAAATTACTGTATCGTGTCAGATGGATGGAACTGCTGTTTAAGTGTCGGCTATAAATAGGAAACAATACAAGTATCAGTATATGTTCATAAGTATTAATGTCATTTAGAAGTGGACTTAGTTGAAAAAGCAAGACATTCTGTAAAGTTATAAAACACTAGCTGACCCGTGCCCACTTCGTTGGGCATAATGTTAACATACATTTATATATAGCCTACGACACTCAGCAATAATGTGGCTTTCTATTGGTGAAATAATTTTTTAAATCGGTTCAGTAGATCCCGAGATTACCCGTTACAATTAAACAAACACACAAAATTTACTTCTTTTATAATATTAGTATAGATTATTCATCAACTACCTATAATACATCTACTATTAGAGTGAACATTTTCTTAATACAATGTCTGGTAATTCAAATATTTAATTCCGTATTCTATATTGATGTTATATTCGATAAGATGTTTGCAAATTCATTTTTATTTCCCTCCTTAAAATGTTTAGAACGTTTGATTAAGGTTTCGTGATACATTTTGAGTTATGAGTGAGCGATAAAAATAAATCCTTACAGACGTCATAAAATCTTCAGAAAACTATAAAATGGAGATATGTGGATTTCTTGTAAGCGATTTTAGCGTCTATACATTCTAATACATTCAAATCTTTATTTGATACAAGCGACTCGCCCCGAATTCCCTCGTATATATTATCTTTATTTAATCTTTTAACATTAACATTAGATTATTATTGTGGTCATTTCATTATGATGTAAGCTATCCTATCATTTAAGTTGGATCAAACTGCACACGGTATGCAAATTTAATTTAAAATTGGTTCAGTATTTGAGTCAATCGCGGACAAACAACGTTACACGTAATTTATATATATTTAGATTACCTTGTACCACAGCTTTGTAAAGTTTAAGATTGCTCTACTCATACTAGTCCTTCTTATTCCAAATACTAATAGTAATACTTTTTTAAAATAAATAATAATTGTTCCATACTATCTGATTAACAAGGGAACGACATTCCATAGCGTCTGTATCTTTTCCTCGTTCAGGAACTTATTAATTTATGCAATGGCCGCTTCCTTATTATACTCTTCAGAACATACGTCGTATTGTTTCATTGATAATAAATATTGTATTTAAACCAAAAAGAATATCTGTAATGACTTCATTGATTGTTTCTTTGTGAACTGCTTTTATCCCTTAAAATAATCTTAAATGGATGCTTTAGTTTCGACAAATAATTAATTCGATATTTCATACAAAGTCTAGTTCATAGGACAGAAATATACTAGGTACTCCTTCTTTAAGTACTTTCTGAGATATCTTTTATTTCCCAGTTAAATAACTCTGTATATCGGTAATAATCGTTTCCCAGTTTAAACCTGCTATATCTTGTCTTAAATAATTTAATAACTTATATATGTCACATTTAATAAGACGATGACATCTCACCACATATGAAAAAAAGACAATATGTATACAATCCATTAGGCTTAACTAATTAAGGTGATGTTGCATTACAAAAGTTATAATATGATATAACAGTTCTGGTAAAGACTATAGTTCTGCTATCTATGAATAGGCTTGGCAAATTAATTTCGCTCGTCTATCATACTTAATTAACGCTTCAACTAATAACTAATTAATTCTGAACTTGAGTTTGGCATGGGAGTTACTTGAAGCTATTTTCGTTAAATAGGATCCTCTTTGCAAATTCCATCGCGATCATCGCTTTACGTAATTACTAATTACAATCTATTCGTACGTTAAATTACATATTTTTACGATTTTTATATAGAAAAAGCTATATTTAAAATAATTTATTTAAAAAACAATCCAATTTTAAAGGCAATAACAAATATATTATTAGTCGCTATAGTAGCTGTTACTTTCAAATTAACATTGTACTACAAAACTATAAATTAAGTACTATAAGCAATTTCTACAAAGAAAAAACGGCTTAAGGCTTCTTTTCAAATATATAACCTCGTATAAAAGCGTAGTTTAAACCGTTTGGTACGAGATAAAATCACAATTCAAAGATAGCCGCATCTAAATGGTCACAACATTAACACAATGTTTAACACGATTCGTATCATCAAACATCGCCTGTATTGTTGACGTTATACGCCATTAAGTTTATGTTGGCAATCTGGTAAAGAAACGTGGAACATGGTAAAGGGAATATAACAACGTTTTAAGCGAACAGCCGGACAGCTGACAAATCGCACTATTTGTCGGCCAGTTGGGGAGAGCTTTGATAAACCATGCGACGAATGAGAATTCTAATCTTTATAAAACGTTGATAGATTCAATGCTTTTGTTTTAAAATGTATTGGTTAGGTCCAGCTTCCGTGTGATTGTGGAAGCAATTTTGATCATTCAATAAGTGTTTTAAAAATTTACCAATTAAAATATTACCTACTCATAACGGCTAATTGTGGTCAAATACGAGATTACATTGATCCCATTTTGAGATATTTGGCTAGAGATTTTTTGAAATCATACCAAAGTAATTAAATGATAAAAAATTCAAAACATAAGATAACGCAGTGTCAAAAATTATAACACCTTAAAATATATATTTCACATGCAGATATTATAAAATATACGAAAAAACTGGTTTTGTCTTGTTTTAGAAAAATCTTTACAATTCATCGTTTTACGCATAAAACCTAGATAGTTAAAATAATTTGTGTAAATAAAAAATACCACTTTTTAAGTGGTTGTGGAAACGAAAACGTAAACTGCGCAATAAATTAAATTGAATAAAAACGGTCAGGGTTTTTAAAGGACGCTGTTATTAATTAATTTTTCAGTTCAATTAAAATCTTTTTTGTATATTTTTATTCCAAAAATTATGGAACTTGACAAGTTTAAATTCAACAAGCGAGTATAAGTTTGTATAAATTGAAGAATCATTAATAATAAGTACGTTCGTGTCCATTTTGTATTCTAGAAACAAGCCTCTTTATTCTATTTTAAAAAGGACTTTGCAAATACAAAAAGGACATAATAGTACTATCATAATAGTAAAATAGTAAAAGGGTTTTTGAAAATATAATTAGGTAATTTATTTTTTGTGTATTTGAATCTACAAATAATTTAAATGACTTAAACTATAGCTATCCGATGACATCCTTAAATAAAAATTATATATATCAACTAGTTAGAGTGCAGTGACGCATTTTTAAACAGAAATCACGTTTGAATAGCTTATACAATTGAAAAATGATTCTTCGTTGAATTGTATGACATAACTCCAAGTAATTTTATGAATCACTCTAAATAAAACGACCTCGAATCAGTGCGAATACTTTAACTTTTTATAATGTATTTTAACAAAAACCTTACGGTTCCTACTAGATGATAAAAAACCTCCCATTAACTTTTTAGGCTATTCTATTGATGAATATAGTTCACGGTAATCATAACGTTTTTATAAAAGTCTAGTTATTACCTAAACGACGGGGTGTTATAAGTTTGAGATGTCTGTGTGTGGGTGTGTGTGTGGGTGTGTGTGTGTGTGTGTGTGTGTACGAGTCTGTCTGTGGCAACGTAGCTCCCAAATGGATGATCCGATTTTAATGCGGTTTTTTTGTTTGAAAGGATATACCTTTCCGTTTACCTACCCGTCGAGAGTATCCTTAACTATTTTTGGTGGAAATCGGTTCTGGTCTTCAAGGTTATCAGGTCGTTTGTTAGGTGTTAAATTTGTTACTGTTGTTTTGGTCGGGGGTTTATGTATTTTGTAATACTAATTATTAGAACATAAGTATTATTAATTTCGTTGACATTATTAATGCTTATGTTCTAATATATACTAATATAAGATACTCGTAACATCGAAGTTATTATTTTAATCGCTCTGCAATGTAACGACGGTATAAAGTTTTATATATTTTTTATTCAATACCTCAAACAAGTGATTAATAGTTGACTGTATTAACTAGTTATAAAACGAGACTTGCAAGTCTTCTTAATGGCATGATACCGAGCTATCTCCTTTTATAAGCTAATAGCCCAATTTGGTTCTTATTATGTTTGAAGGGAAAAAACGTGTGGATCATGATGTCATTACCTACGCGTCCGTCTCGTCTGAAGATGACGTTCCATTACTGATATTACAGTTATCTTACAAAGTCATTGTGAAGATTTTTATTAGATTTTAATGCTTTTGTGATGTACCACGTGAGGTCGTTAATTTTTTATATGGAATTTCGATTACTTCAGAAATTGTTGTTAGAAGATAGATGTATTGTTTTAGTGGGTATTTTATTTAAGGTCAACCAGTAATTGCTTACTCTAAAACAAATACAAAGAAAAAACAAAAAACACAATTTTAACCAAAAGAGTAACAATTTTTTAATTTATTTACAAGGCATCATATTCTCGCTTGGTTAGGTGCTCTTTATTACATTAAAAATTAGAGCTGTTCTTATACATGATAAGTCTTGTCAAAAATATCTTTCATAGAACTGATTAGGTCTTTCATAAACCTACATACTTGATTACTCGATGTTATTTCCGAGAGGTGTATTTTCTGCTTATAACATCTATTTAAAGTTAAATTTCAACATATGAATATTATTATAGAATGAATATGCATTTCTGGTTTAATAATTCCAACAAGCACCTGTTGAATGTTGATGTCATTTGATTGATTTGCGTCACTCCCACTATGAATTATTAATTTGTCATCGCGAAAATATTGCAATAGAACGTGAAGAGATTAGGCATGTTTTCGTTGCACAGGTGTGCGAAATGCAGTCACATTTCGTTTGATTGTGGTATTGGATGATGACTACGTTTAAAAAACAAAACGTGGTAAAACTTAGCAGATATAGACAGAGATATAATGAGCTTCATTAACTGAGTCATTAGTTTGTTTTATATTATAGGGCTTTGTTTTGAGTAAGTGTAGGCTCTTAAAAAGTTTATTCAGTAGTATTAAATTCCGTTTTATTGCACAGCCTAACTGTGTATCGATTACACTGTAGTAGTACTAAGGCACTTATAGCCACAGACCTTACCGTGTCTTTTTTCGTAAAAGTATGTTTCTAAATTACTAAGTTTACTTATAAACTTTAGTTTAGCCACTACCTATAGTTGACCTACCTCACCTGAGAAACAAAGGGAGGATCCTCGACCGGTCGAACCACTGACTGGCCAGCCGCTAGGCCCCGATGGTTCGATGTCGAGAAGTTATTAGTATATACGCTAAGTCTCGAAAAAATATTGTAAGCGCGATTCAGATCTCGGCGCATTAGTAGCGTTACAGCTATAGTTGTACTGTGAAGAACCCGCAGTGTTACTATAACTGTGTGTTTATGTAACTGGGGAACCCACAATACGATATATAATTAATAAATTGTAAAAACTCTTTTTAAAAAAATGATATAACAAGCGTAATTATTAAGGAGCTTGTTTCATAAATTGGTTACTTTTAAACAAAAAGATCGGATCCTCTATTGTAGCAAAGTTTAATGTTCAGTGTTCATATCTCCCGAAACCATAAATCATTTAATTAATTCGCGCCAAAGAATCTTGGTATGACCTACTTACGATCTTTTAAAACGTTACGAAACAACTTTGCACGGCACGGAAGTGTTTATTAAATTTTATAATTTAGGGAAGCTCTTAAATATTACTTACTTTTATATTATAAAAATTTTATTTAATTGTTACGAGCTTCAATAATTATATTATTTCAATAATTAATTCGAGTTAATATATGCCGATAGTCGGTAATGTTATTCAAACAAATATGTATTTTATCGAATACTATGGATCCGCCCCGGCGTTGCTAGCATATATTATTCATGTTTTATACAAATAAACCTTCCTCGTGAATCACTTTATCTATTAAAATACCGTACGAGAATCGGGTGTTTAGTTTTAACGATTCAAGCATACATTATACTATGTAGTGAAGAAAAACACGCAAATTTTCTTTCCTAATTGTAACTGAAATTAAAATAAGCATCACAATAAGTTAGTCTACATAAGCCATTATATTTACGTAAAACATATTATACAGATATTCTATAATATTGATATAGTATGCTCTGGCGCCGTAAGAACTGCAGGGTTCTATAATATTTCTCTCGCTATGAGAGAATGCATGTGTGCACAGTGAATAAGCTGGGAAACACAATTAACGATAATGGACCTTTTGTTCAGCGGTAGTGTACAGACACCTTGTTACGTAACGTTTTCTTAACTTATATGTAATCTATTTTACACTGAAAACATAATATGTACCTCTATATGTACCAACCAAACCTTTATTTTCGATAGTTATAGAGCTCTTTGGGTGTATAGTCGAATAATGGATTTTTATGTGTTAGATAAAGAAATATTAATAGACGTTATTAGATATATTATTGTTTTCAGAGATGTAAATCTATATTTGTAAAACAATAATATATATACAGCAACAAATGCGCTGAGTTCTAAATAACGCCAATGATATTTTTCGAGACTTTGTATATATTTACAACTTCTGGAATTCGATGAGGGCCTCGTAGGGCCGCCAGCACTACCAGCCAATCAGCCGCTTGACTGATCGAAGATCTGTTCGGTTCAAAGAAATGTTACAGCCATCCTTAATTTAATCAGACGATTTGTAGACGTATTATTTATTTGTCAATTCGTTACCTATAAAAATACATCATAAAATAAATTAAATCTAACTATTATTTAATATAGAGAATTTTTGAAATACATAAATTACGAACATAGTACCGTAAGAAATTTCCTTAATGAATGTTTTGGTATACTCATTGAAAAGCATAATACCATATAGATTCGCTACTCACTATAGTCATGACAGTATCTCCGATAACAATAGGATCGAAAGTTCTGTTTATAAATCGAGAATGCATTGTCTGTTACCGTAAAGAATACTTACATTGAACTACTAACGTGTGCTGTTGAAGGTACGTTCAGAAATTTCAATATTACTTTACTCATTTATAGTAATAATATTGGCAATATTGAACTTTCGGAAAATATATAAAAGCTTATAACGATTAATAGATACGTGGACATTAATCTATATTAATAAAAATGAATTGTTGTTCGTTAGTCCGATTAAAACTCGAGAACGGCTGCACGGATTTATCTTATCTTGCTCTTGAAATATTCGTGAAGATCAGCGGAAGGTTTAAAAGGTAGAAAACATTCGAATAATCGCCGGGAAAACTATAGAAACAGCCCTTTTCTATTTCCCATACAAAAGCTTATTGAAGCAGTACGAAGCCTGCCGGGTCAGCTAGTACAAAATAAAAATTAACGTAATTTTATATATAAGTGCTAAGATTAGTAAGTCATTAGAAATAGATATATAATATAATATAGAAGTCGGTATCTACTTTTATTTTAAACATTTTTAACTGTTGAATAGCCGCAGCAATGAGTATTTTTTTATAATATGGAGAGGGGAGACGAGCTGGACGCACTCCTGATGGTAAGAGTAACAACGCCAGCCCATAGCCAATGCAGTTTTACTATTATTTAATTTCTTTCTGTTTTTGATAGAATTTAAGACGATTCCAAATTTACTTTACATCTTAATAAATAATTGAAAGTCCTTTTGCACGAAAAACGTAATTTACCAAACATTATTTAAAAGTTGAATCGATATGTTAATTTGCATTTCAGCAAGACAAGCAGTAAAATACGATTAATTATTATTGACGATACTCATACAAAAGTGTTGATTGCATCCATTGCATACACTATTCAGCTAATGAGTTCTTTATTAAAACCCTTGCATTATTATTGACGCATGAATAACAAATCAAATTTTATTAATTTCTTCATTCATTCATTCATGTATGTAACTTACTATTCTAAATATAGTTCAATGCATCTTTTAAAATTAAAATAAAATTCAGTAAGTAAATAGAAACAGATTAAATATATGTCTTCACTAGGATTTAGTTCGGTAAATATTTTAAACGGACTCTAATGAGTTTGCTCTACCGCTATTAGTCGGATCATACATCTCTGTCCAACACCTTAATATTTAAGCACTTTTCGATCTGTGTACTCGGGCCAATGTTTGTGCGCCCGAACAAACAACTTGTACAAATATCAGTTAGTTTTAAACAAGCTCCCATAGTTTTCAAGCGCTTAAATTGAACTAAAACGAGAGCGAAATTCATTAACAGTTTTAATTATTCTATCGTTGCTCTTAATCTAGGAAAACGTTCGATGTATATCAAATAGTTGATTTTATCAATACTATTAATTGTATAACATACTAAGGTTTGTTTAAACTGTTTTAATATGATCTTTGTTTAATTTTGTGAATAACATACGCAATTTTGTTTACAAATATCATTTGTCTGTTTAAATTAGTGAATGGTGCTCTTGAGCATAGTAAATAAATATAGTATCTACAATTTTGAATAGAAAAGAACGAAAACGACATCGTTTATGAAATAGTAGCTTAATATATAACTATAAAATATAACTATAAATCTATATTGTTTGTTAAATTGTAAGGGGTAATCTCAGGAACTACTAAACCGATTTTTAAAATGTTTTCACCAATAGAAAACCACATTATTGCCGAGTGTCGTAGGCTATATAAAAAAAGAATTGTTAACATTATGCCTAACGAAGTGGGCACGGGTCCGCTAGTATAGTATATAATACTATATAATTAAGAATGACTACTAAAAAGTTTGATTGGATCAACTTCCCATGACGCGACTCGTATGCAGCAGTGTTATCTTAAATAATTGTTTACTTAAGAAGATATACAGGAAGATGAGTGGACCTGTCACTTAAAATATAGTGACACATCACTTTAAGAAAAGTCAATTTAATAGCATACGATTTTTTAATATTAAATCATTATGAAAATCACTTTTATTGTCGCAAATAACGTATTTAAAACGTTGTTATTTTCTTCAAGTTTGAATTATCTTTCGTGGTTATAAATTTACAGAAGTATCTTGGTATTATAATTTAAATTTGCATTCAATTTCCTTTAACCAATTACTACGAATTGTAATAACGTATCAAATAGCGCCGTATCGCAGTACGTGATTATTTATTGAACTGATAATTAAGAAATATTCATCTCGTCTTACACCTGTATCGATATTATTGCGTTGTTAGCGCTTATCAGTTGGAGGCCGTACTTTACTACTACAATATCATATCTAGTGAGATAAGCCATAGTAAATATGGTTAGATAACATTCTGCTTGTGTTATTGATTGAGTGTTGGAATATCTTTACTTATCTGTTCATTATTCGAAGTTTGTGGCGTTGTCTTGCTAATTATTTTTGATGAATATTTTAATTTAAATACTAAATGAAGTAATATTTATACTTGTAAGTTATTTATAATATATAACTGACAAGAAACTAATTAATATATTTGTTAGAAGCACGCAGATACAGTACATTCCATGCCGTAAATTGTTGTAGAAAAAATATGGATAATTTAGTGTCTATATAGGTTTTCGTATTATACGAGTATTAAGTTGTTCGCCTAGTTGCAGTAAATATATCAACAACCCTATTACGCGAAACGTTCGAACCCCTTTTTATATAAATAAATAATCATAAGCTTCTAATCCGCTTTCGTTGGGCAAAGAATATTGAATTTCTAGGCCGATAATTGCATTGGCTTAGCTGACGAAAACCGCTTAAGCAACCGCACATATAAAAATGATTAATGTGTGACAGCTCCGCGTAATTAGAGTCTGGTTAAGAGGAAATTAATAGAGCGTAATATATTAAAGTATGTACGCTTAGTACTATATGATTGGGTGTTTGAAATAGGTCGACTTTCGTTGGTCAAAGATAAATCTTACTTGATTGATTAAGTACTTCTGTATGACGTAACGGTGCCTTAGATAGCGGATATTTGTCAACTGCATTATCTACGCATTTATTTTCTAAACAGCAAATGTTAAGGTTTAACTATACCTAGAGTAGTTTGTTCTATTTATAGAAGCGTAGGTATAAGCGAATCGACACCTTTAAGATAGTAAATCATAATAACTTGAAATCTACAAATATATAGTTTCTGACAAAGTTGAATAGTATAAGCGGCTTACAAGTATAGATTACGTTTGTTAGTTTTAACGACAGTCCTAAGTAATAAAGCACCACATAAATTACAATTATCTGCCTTCATAATTTACACCAGTGCTATGCGTTATAAATGTTACAACTTAACAAGATTAACGAGAAAAATAACTGACATAGCTTCTGTACGAGAGATTACATTTGTTTGTTCATCTTTTATATGAAATCTCTTATCATGTTTTAGTGTATTCATGTTTTAGTTATAAATGTATTGTCAAACTTTTTTGGTACCTAATATGGTTAAATGTACTAAACAATCTTAACACTCAATACAAAAACATATATGCATTTTGCTTTGAGTAAGTATAACTTTCGAACACGAATCAATTTACGATAAGTTCTATATTATGTTCATATACGAAAAAGGTGATTTAAACACATAATTACTTTCGTAACCAATATTTTAAATACAAATAATCTTAGGTTTTTACGTCTCGCAGGAAATTGCATGCAACTGCAGTGTCCCGTGTGAAACATTGATTGCAATAAACATAGCCAGTTCATCAAATTAAAAAAGCAATCTTATTTAAGATGCAACGCGCGATACTAGCCAGCTCCGCTAACGAACCATATTTATAAGCACTACACGTCAAATCCACTAGAGCAAATAAATAAAAGTCGGTGAGAAATGTCATTCGTTACTTACTGAAATAACATCACAGCTATATTTCACGATAAAAGATTTATTCGATAGCTTTTAACGTATAAATAAGGAATAGACTACGATACATAGAAAGTGTTTCAACGAAATTAACTGGTGCTTCAGAGAGATGCTGACTTACTTCACACCGCCGTTTATCTCGATAATAAACACACCAATAAATGTAGGGAAAGAATACCCCAATAATATATACTCAAACATTTCATAGAAACTATTACCTATAATATTATTAGACTAATTTAATAAAACTATTTTTATCAGAAAAAAAATAACACAAATTTTGCAATTCATATTATGTTGATTCTTAACAAATAATTAAATATATAATATATTTGAAAATAATAATCTCAGCATGAATTACTTAAAAATTAAATAGTATCCACTCTTTGAAATAGTTATACATATTAATGTATATTATAATCGACACAAGTATAAATTAAATGAAATAATAAATCATATCTGATCATTGTTCGCCTATCCATTTTATATAATAATAAGTATATTATTTTGCTGACATTTTTATAAGACTGTTCGTAAAATAATCTGTTATCTTCAAAAAGCCGAATGCAATTTGATTCCCCCTTCAAAACACAATTATCCTCATCGTGAACAAAAGCACAGCCTTAAACAATGTAATTAAAAATTACAAAGGCATTTCGCAATGGATATAACATTACAGTTACTTCGATATGCTTCATTAATCCGTTTAAACTTTAACCCGGCAATGCGGAACGGTACTCAAGTCTTGAAATTCAATAATGCTTTGATTGTTAGGCTTGATCCCTGAGGCTTTGACGTTGATTCAAGTTAGACCTTGCTATTTCCTTATGATCCAATACCTTTATGATACGGGATCGTGCACCATAGCTATTTTACGATGTACGAGTACGTACCAGTACGCGTTACAAGGATGTTTGCTTTGAGTCATTATAAAGGCATGTTACAACGTATTGCCTTTTAACTGATAACGTGAAAATGTATGAAATTAATGTTTGCTAAGATTGTAAGAACAAGTGAGTTTTTGGAAAAATATTTTTTATCAAGTGATTTTTCTAACCTTCTCTTAAAGTTTTTGGCAGTATATTTGGGATTTTGTTTACTTTATTACCTAAAATATAAATAATTACGAATTACATCACGCAACTAGCGTAACAAATACGTAAAAGCATAGCACGCAATACAAAACAATGATTATAACATTAAAAATGTATGAAACAGTTATTTGCACTCTAATTGTTCGAGTATTTAATATATTGAAAAATTATATGTATCTACATAGATTCAAAGTCAAAATTAGTATTTTATGTGCACCATGTGCATCGCGTAGGCGGTCAAGACGGTAAATTTCGTCCATATCTCAAAAGATACCATTCAACGTCATATTATCATATTTATTGAGAGCTTATAAAAAGGTTCCCATTCAATTAGACGCGGTTTTGAGATTGTCGCTGTCTTATTAAGCCCGTGTGTGGGTGCGGGGCGTCGTAGGTGAATTATCTTTGTTACCTTATAATAACGTGTATACACTATTTAATATACACTAACATTTTTTGGACTAACGACAATTATTTGAGTAAAATAAGACATATCGTAATATTTAAAAAATAACTCGTATACATTTCTTAAAGATATTTTATTTCATATTAACCTATTTATGTATAAAAATAGCGTAAAATTATATTAAAATTAAGTATGCTATATTGGAAATGTTAAGTTTCATACAAACTTATAAAAGTATTTCTATATCATGGTTACTCTAAATTAAATTTAAAATCTTTTTCCCACTATCACACGAACAACGTTACTAAAGTATCTTTGACTTTAATTTTGGAATATTGAACTACCTACCTCATTAATAGGAACAAACCGGCTATTTTAAATAGTACCTATTCCCGATAGACAACGTTTACTTGAGGCTACCATGGTATAAAGCGTAATAACTCATCGTGCGTCGTGTAGGAGTCTTAGAAGCGCCGTCTATCCCATCGTTTCCGTCCGTCATGTTAAGATAAGACACGCCATTACATAGTTTACGGC
>JADANM010006310.1:6055797-6075813 GCA_026213755.1 Eurema hecabe | reverse complement strand
CCGCAGCACGTACAGGGTTAATTAAATTAATTGTATTAGAATTAATTGCTCTTGATTTAGTATAGAATTATTTACTAGACGAAAATCACGTTTGTTGTAAGTTTGTCTTCTTTTTGGGTAACGTATAAAGTAAATTATCAATTGTAATATGAAAATTTTGACGCGCATAATTTAATTTTAAGTTGGACTATAAGGGGTTTTTGATATGTGGACGAAATTTAAATAGTTAGTTGGAAAATTGCTGTACTAGACCAAGAAAATCAAATCAATTGTCACCACAGTTGAAGTGATACGGAAAAATGCTAAGCTGATAGCTTGGCTTTAGAAAGGTTTAGAACATGATATTGTATAAATCTCTTTATATTAATATTAATTAAATATCTCTTCTAATAACGAGGACGTTTTATTATTAAAATATCGTGAAATGTTTTTGTTCCAAGAGTGAAATGTTAAGTTACGATTCCAATTAAAATTTCCATAAAAATATTCTCGTTGAAAGCAATAACGATATTTTGTTTATAAACTCCAAATATTGATATCAAACACTAAGTTTATTTAATTTAGCTTTATTAATAAGAATCAATTTTGCAAATCTATTATAAATAGGTGAATTTTTGGACGTTGTAAAAAAATCTTTTGACCAGAAGAATTCACAGCAATCGTGAGGCTAACTAAGTAAAAAGTAATATTATTGAAAATATTGTGAATAATTACTATGAATAATGTTCCAAAGCCGTGAATAGTTTTATTATACTCTTATCTAAAATATTAAATTCGTGAGAGAATTAACTGTTCTGTATAAGAGTATAACGTCAATAGTCAGAACTAAGTAACGGTAGGTGACATTTGAAGTAAGATTATAATCGACAGTTACTTGACGTTTTGAAGAATTTATTAACTAAGAGTATGCGTTTTAATGATGGAGGTTACAACAATATACTTAATTAATTTTGATTAAAAGTATTGATCATTCATCAGTTTAAATTGTTTTTTAAAGGATCTGAAAATATTAAAAAGCTGTTTAAATAAAATTAACTACTGTCATATGCGTTTGCATGGTATGGATGATTCTTTTTTTTTTTGCATTCATTATTGTATGATAATGTTTGTATAGAAGAAATTAAAAAGACAAAAAAGTATGGGGTGAAGTTCCTACCTTGAAATGTAAATGCTTTTTTAAATGATACTGTCATTGTAACGACAATAAAAATCATATACAGATATGGCTTTTCTTTAGAAAGTTTTAAAATGTTTTAAGTGTGTTTGAGGTACTTATATATAGAAAATATATTAAATTAGAATAAATTTTTTGAGGTAAGTTGTATATTATAGTAATTTATATAATACGTAAAAACATCTGTAGCGGTCAAAGGTCACCGCAATTTACTATATACAAAAGTATTTCGTAGAAAAACAGTGCAATTTACATGAAGGACATTTCTGGAGGCAAGTGATATGTTAGAATAAATAAGTAATAAAGCCCGATAAGGCGGTCTCTGCGGAACCCACTTACGGAGATTGCCATGTTCCGACGTAACGCACTTACGGGTTAAGAACCTGATGAATATCTTGGAAATTATATCAAACGTTTCTTATTAGATGCTGTTATAGGATATTGACTATTATTATTGTTAATATAAAGCTTCAATTTAAAATGATTCATGATTTAGGGTTTATGGAAATGTTCTTAAATGGAACAAGAGCATCGCATTTAATTATAATCACTATTAGACGGTTTTAGGAGTTTATTATAGGAGTATATCGTTAAATTTTAAATAGTCTAGCAGAACTCTAATGAAGTGTTAATTTTCCATATATATATATATATACATCCTACAGTCCTTTTGGCGTCATGCACGTCGTGCATCATTACGACGTCCTCCAGTTCCCATTGCTTTTTTTAACATGTCTTAATGAATATTGCTTAGATTTTCAATTTCCAGCTCCGTGAGATACGTAATATTTCGATTGCGTTCGTTCGTATATATATATGGAAACAACAGCCACATTATTAAACACACACATGTGAATATTTGAACTTTTTATTTCAGTGACAAAAAATTGCGAAACATTAAGTAATTACATAGAGTCAATTTGGCTCCATTAGCCGCATGCCTCCGCCGCGGCCGGCGCAGTGCAGCCTACCGACAAATATTTACCTCCTATCGACTGACACATGCCCAGTCACGCGACAAAACGACCCCTGAATTATTCTATTTCCTACCCTCACATTCCCGCCTCACTAACTTTTTCGAACCTTACATTATTAAGTATGTTCGCGCTTCCCGAAATAGGACAATGTTTTCGCATTTAAATTTAGAGTTTAGATAGAGACTATAAAATCTGAATTTGTTGCAGCTACGTGAAAGCTAAAAAGGGAATGTTCAGGAATTTAAATTCTATATGAATTTTTAAAATAAAACTCTATTGTATTAGAAGTATTATTTCTATTTACTGTTTGTTACGTAATATGTATTTTAATAAACTTAGACTAAGTTTATTAAGATAGAACAGTTTTAGTAACTTGCGGCCATATCGCAGTCATTTATTCTATGCAACCACTGAAAAGAAAACCTTTACAACAATAGATGCATCTTGAATATTATTGATTTAAAAATTAATGAATGTAAATGATTGAAGAAATTATCTTAAACTTCGCTACCAAAAGAGCTCCTACATACTATGTATCATTCAACCAAAGCCAATAACGGTAAAGGTTAATTAACTCGATTAAATGTAGCACGAAACATTGCAGAAATACACCAGTTGCGAAAGTCAAACGAATTTTATCAGATCAGGGTTTCACCTTTGCTTTGTTATTCTACTTTATAAATTCAGAACGTGACTGGATTACTGGGACAGCCATGTCTTAATTCCCGACATGACGTACGCCCTCGATTGGCTAAGAATATTGCTAGTACTAATTACTTAATGCCATAACTTTCATTAGTAATAAGTCTCGTTTTTCATTAGATGCTTAATACACTGAAAACTGTTTTTAACTGTAGAAAACTACAGAACAGATAATTTTTTTATCTGTACTATTACCTAATTTAAAAGAAAATCAATTCAATGCAACATCGTAAATGTTCTATAAATTTACCAAAACAAAAACAATCTGTAGTAACAATCTGTATTAATCATGACATGCTATCAAATATGCTTAATAGCAAACAGAACAAAATTTAAATACAATGAAATAAGTTACTTCTTATTCTTCTAATTATTTTTGTGTAGTTTCTTTGTAACACCGACCAGCATTTACAGAACAAGCTAACCATTTCGTAGATTTAGAAGTCACATTTTCCAAATCTTCAGCCTTATTTACAGCTGGCGAGGTCAATCCAGGCTTCAATTTACCGAGCCAATCTCGGAAAACTTCCGAGAGACTTTCATTAAAGTTACTATAACTTCTAGTTTATATTGTAATTATTTGTCTCATTAACACCTTGTAGAAACTAGTTGCTTAAAAATATGCTTATTTTACTTCTGGAATGTACAATTATCTATTACCATTTTAGTTTTCATTTCATTTTAGTTTTTGTGCAGTAGTCACACTGAAAATTAACTGGATGTTGCTAATTAATATACGTATCTATACGAAAAAATATATACTTGTAATATATCCATTATCTTGTTTGCCATAATACAAGTTCTGTTTAGTGTGGGACTAGATGACGCTGTTTTAAGAGTGTCTTTAAAAAAACTTATCTTAAATTTTATTTGAAAGATTAGCGTATTTAGTGCTTCCTACTTTAAGGCTAGGAAATGTGGCGTAATACGATCGCCCTTAGGTTTTACCCATTGATCAAGGCATTCTAGGAAACTGATGTCATGCAACACTACTTTCTTGGAAATACCGTGCCAAGAACAGACAGTATAGGGGAATCCAGGCTATTTTAATTCGTAGAAATAATATTTAAAATAAATGTTACAGAATATACTCGGAAGGTATGCAACTAAAGAAATATAACTGAATCTAAAATATATGTCTATTTTCTATGTACTCAATAATGCCTGGACGAACTTAGCCAATTTTTTTTATGATCGTTAGGTATAGTCCAAGAATAGCTTTTTCGGTGAGAAAAAATCTAATAATTGCAGGGAAAATTTCTGACAGAACGAAGTCTGTTGAGTATAGAATAAAAGCAAGCAAGTTAACGCCCGAAAGAAACTCAAAATTTCAACAAAGTTTCGAGAAGTTTTCGGCGCAGTTATTTGACATTGAAGGCACGCAGCATCCAGGGACGGTGTAGGAAAAGCCTCGCAACAAATCGTATCAACCTCACCTTACGGCTAGAACTTTGGACAGAGGTCGCTCGTATTTTTACAATGATGTTTGTTTTTCCCGACTTCGTTACTGTTTATCTTGTTATTTAGTTAGTTTTGTTACACGTGGAGACTGGAGGAGGGTGTTTCGTGTCTTTGTATCCTGTACATGTTTTCGAACTTTCTCGAAGTAAATATGTATACGTATGTTTATAAAAAAATGCATGAACGCAATTAAATTTTTACATATATACAGTATTCAAAGTATATATGTACGCTTAAATCTATTAAACTACGCCACCGATTCTCATGCAGTTATTTCTCGTGTTTTTAAGGTATATTTAACAAAAATATTTATCGAAATTAGTTTGGCTATTATCTAGTCGTGGACTTAGCAACACATTTGGCGTTTGCTTTTTTATATTAAAGGTAATCTCCATATGTTATGAATTAAGCAGAAAAGACATAAAAAGATATCTAGGTTTTAAAGGAGTAGGCAGAACCTTTATAGTATAATGTACTTTAAATAACATATTTAACGAACGCTCGTGTTATATCCAATATTCCAATAAAGCTTTTACTGATCAACTGTGACAAATACATTTAGGTATAAGCACTCGCTCTCAGAATAAACAAAGCTTCCATCACGAAAGATTCGAATCACGACTGAAATACTCGCCCATAAATATTGAAACGTGATCCGTCATTTGAAATCCAATTTATTCCAAGTTCCTTTACTCTCAGTCAATTGTAACCATGATAAAGTTAATGATATTGGTTGTAATGCTTCCTATGTCTAACGAATGATGCCAAACAAGGTTATTATAAAACGAAATAAATGATGATCTTGCATTGAGTCTCGCTTCAATATATAGAAAGTAAATTGTTTCTGGCCAATTTCACTGGTTCATACAAATATTCGATCTAATAAAAGACGATCGGAAAAAAGTTTAACCACTCCAGTGTTATTACTTCTAAAATATAAAATCGAAATAAAGCAGTTCCATCTAGATATAACTAAGATTATCTAAAAGTACTAGTGGCGTCTCGTGTTTTACACGCGGAGCTTTTGTAATAATATTATTCCCATGTACCGTACATCTATATGCAACACAATATTTTTCGACTTATCCATTAAATCTATACATCATTAAAAACTGTCGCATTTATAATACTAGTTAGTAAACTTATACACCTAATAATCGCGGTACCTAAATACATGTAGCAGTGCAAATCACTAATTCAGAATTATATTTCCCGGAAAAGTATTTCGTATATTGCATTCCCCATGGCATTATGTCTCATTACGCCCCGAGCACGTCCCTAACAAGCTCACAATGGCGACATATTGAACTTTTTTCCGACTCACAGTTGCACTCATGTATTACCGACATTTACTTTCATCTTACATACGATCTAAAGTTAATATTAAGACGAAGTTTTGGTCGTTCGTTAGCGATGATAAGGTAAACTTATATGGACAACGCTATGCCGAATGATAACGCTATTTTTCGTTACATAATTAATGCTTGATTGATGTGTACGTGAACATTTTTTAAATATTCTTACAATCAGCTAACCTCAAGGAAAGACGAATAATATTGTACATCAAAAGTTCAAATACTCACTCAGAATTTTGATAAGCTTCATATTATCCTTACCTCTTAAATTCCTTCTCATCGTTACATAATAGAACCAAAATTATCTTGTCCCTTCTATAAATTGCCTTTTATATGGCACAACCTAATTTTCTTGAATGTTTTGAAACCGGAGTATAACGAGAGGATTAAATAAATATAAGTTAATTACTCCCATTTAAGTAATCTAATGTTGAAGGGTGTTTAAATTGTCTCCTATTTCAATTCGACGATGTTTTCAAAGGTAAAACAAAAGGAAGGATAACTTCTATACCTTTATAATGTGTAATGTTTTTATTATAGTGAATTTATTTTATTATATTAAATTAATTCCAAATTGTCGATCCTATTGATAGTGTTAATGTGTTCTTTTAAAACAAATTAAAGGCTACACACATTTCACACAACGCAGCAATAGCAATTGCATATTTCATGAATTTTCCATTTTAATAGTTTTTCTTGTTAACAGGACGAGGAAGTTAAAAAGGAGTTACCAGTAGTCCCCAAGTGCTGCGCTAGCGGACAAAATCTCAGTGTTACATATGAAGATGGGAAGATAAAGACCTTCTGTGCCAGATCAAGCCTCACTTTCCAGCCAATCTTCCACAAAGCGAACGAGACTCATATATGGAGCTATGATAGCAATGTATTCGAAACGATTGTAGGCAACCCTTGTGCTTATGACAGGTAAGTTAAGCAAACTATCGATAGTGAGATATTTACTATATTGGTATAATTAATATACTAATGATAAACTTTATTAACAACACTTATAGAACAGATTATGTAAAGCATTTATGTCGAAAAAGAAATGTGGTATATAGAAAAATTGCTATGATATCCACGTAGCGACAAGGAAAATCCTTTCAAACGACAAACAATGTACCAATATTCCTTGATAACTCAGTCCTTTATAACATCCCCAGGTACAAACTGGAGCCTGATAAAGTCAGCGAAGATGAGTTTTATCTACTATTCAACGGCTCCCTATTCATGCCATTTAGTAAGCCTCCGTTATTGGGAACAAGAAATTTTTGTATGGAGACATTTTGGAACGAGTCCAATCCCGCCGGAATAACGCTTCCCCTGGTTTGCTTCCAAGCGCCCGTGGAGGAAGCCGGAACGTCGCCCACACTCATCGCTTACGCAATTGGTTAGTAAGTAAACGCTAAACATGTTTCTAATTAGTATTTCTTTATACCTCGTAACATTCGTCTTCATGATACGCTGATTATAGTAATTAAGATTGTAGTTGAAGCAGTAATGTATGTATTGAGAGATAAGTTGGACGTTTAATCGAAGGTTTTATTAATAGTATTTGATAGAAATGGTCGTTAATTACCTAGTTAGTACGGATTTATCTGGTAAAGATGTTAACGTATTTTATTAAGAAATAAAGTCGGAAAGAGTTAAGATATGTTTAACTTCGTAGCTTTCAAGCGCAATTCTTATAGCGTAATGAATTTTATCATAAATATGAGTTATAAAAATGTGTCAGGGTCAAGACTCTAGGAACTCCTAGTTACTGCTTCATGTAAAGTTTGCCCTGCAATGTCTAATTAGAACGTAGTTAGTCTTCAAGTTTTATGGACTTAACAGTATTCTGTTAATGAGGCTCTATCGCTCGTTGCTTTTATATTTCCTAAAGAATACATAAATGGTTGAAAATTTGCAGTTCGTAAAAGTACTAGCTAGATAAAGATTACTGAGAAATTAAAATAGGATATCGTGATACACGATATAACATATTTTTGTTCTAGAATTTCTAGGAATGGAACTCATTTCGCTATAAAAACAACAATTATAATGTTTCCTAGAAAACCATACCCTACTTAATAGTAATGGCTCCGAGTTATTTGATACGAACATAGCTTTTAACGATAATTAATTTTATTATAATATCAAGGACTAAATTTCTCTTGTATATATTGTTAAAGACCATATTATGAATTCCATATCATACTTATTTATTTGATTGAGTTCTTAACCATAATAATATTCAATAAGTTATATAATTATAGTACGTTCTATCACACAAAGATAGACTAGCTTCACATTGGTAAAGTAATCTTTCAACAACAAACACATAATATTTGTAGACAAGTTATTAAAATAAATTCAAACAGAATGTAGCGAACATTAAATTAGAGCCTAATACATTAATATTTTCAGGTTTAATAATATCAGTACCGTTTCTTCTCGCGACCGCGGGTGTGTACATCCTGATCACGGAACTAAGAGACACGCACGGGAAAGCCTTGGCATGCCATTCTACGAGCTTGGCCGTGGCTTTTAGCTGTCTGGCTGCCACGCAGCTGGCAGGCCATGCTTTCCCTACCACTGCTTGTACGATCATGGGTAAGATATCTTAATTCTCTCCCATCCTACTAATAGATGTGAAAGTTTGTGAGAAAGTATGTATGGATGTATATTTGTTATTCATTCACGCAAAAACGCCTGGACCGATTTAGTTGAAATTTGGTATGTGTGTGGTGCCATCCTGGATTCACATAGGATACTTTTCATCTCGGTATTTCGCTCAGGTCCCGTTCCCCCCCGCGATTAAAACCGCGGGGAGCAGCTAGTACATAAGATTATAGACAACTTCCTTAGATGATTCCTAGATCATAGATGATACTTTTAAAGATTCTACAGATATTTGTTAATGAAAATAAAATAGCAAACAGTAATATTTATCGAATTTTCAGCATATCTCATCCAATTCTCGTTCGTCTCCTGTTTTTTCTGGTTGAATGTCATGTGCTTTGACACTTATTTGAACGTTCGGTGAGTTGATTTTATAAATTACATTTGACTATATCTATAGCTAAGCAATTTGAATGTTTATCCAAAAACAGCTAAATGTCAAGTTGAACATAAAAAAGTATGTACAGAATTGCTATCATTTTTTGTTTGTAAAAACATATGATAAATAAAATAAATTATTCAGGACGTTTAAATTAACACAGCGCTATCTAGCTTAACGCTAAACAGAGCTTGTGTTGTGGCAACTAGATAACTAAAATAATATAATGAAAAGCGTAAACTAATAAAACTTTTTTTGCAGACGCTACATAAACGCTTCAGTGACAAGACGTAGCATGCGCAGAAGATTCGCATGGTACTGCGCGTACGCAGTTTTGCTGCCAGTACTATTACTAATTATTACAATAACGATGGATCTCTCGCCAGCAGTACCTAGCACGTATCTCAAACCAAATTTTGGAGTAAAGGGATGCTGGTTTAAGAGTGAGTAGTCTTAAATTATTGTAGGATTTTTAGCATAAGTGTCCATATGTACCTAATCTATATACAATAAATATTTAAAAGAAAAGCAAAAGTTTTACGCCGATACGGCCACAGCTACCAAAAAACCATCTTGTTTGTTTAGTAGCATATAACTAAGAACAATCGTATACCTTAGTGTCTCACGATGTGTTGCCGGCCTTTAAAAATGGAAAAGGAAAGGATTTAGGGCATGGTTGGTTTTAGCTTTATTTACCAAGAAACCAAATTGGTTTTTCGGTAAACACACATTGCAATAGGCATTGGCCTTTTGCAATTTGTAAGCATTCATTCAAAATAATAATATGCTAATTGAATTCGCTTGCAGCGGACCAGGCGGCGTTGCCGTACTTCTACGGGCCAGTGGCTGTAATACTTCTTAGCAACCTAATTATATTCTTGCTCACTTCTCGGGCCTTTGCGAAGCATTATAATAAGCTTAAGGACGTTTCACGTAAGTTCAACTTTAGTTACAATTTTCAACCGACTTCGAAATAGGAGAATGTTCTTTACTCGACCATACTTTTTATGATTGTTACTTTAGAAATTTCATCGAGCTGATAGATTTAGATGCTTTTAAAGCTTGTGTTTTGCTTTACTTATATATGCTAAATCATAAAAAATAATTTACTTAACAATTTGGTTTATATTTTCATGTCATTCAAAAGAGAACACAGATTTTTTTATTAAAGGCAAAAAATATTTTTCTTATATTTCCTGTAAATTTTACAGCTAAACTCGGTATAATTGAATTTTGATTAAAATTGTAAATCAGTTCTCAGTAATTATTATACGAAATATAAACCACATATTTTACACCTCATTTAATCAAAATTATAGGTTGTAAAGAGCCTTTTGAAGAACTGAAACTCAACATAATCAAATTATTCACAGCAAATTATTGACGGTGCAAAATATTAACATTTTCAATTCATGCACTGCTCCTTGTAATTATAACTGAATACATTTTAATATCTCTCACTTATTTTAATTTATTAATTATTTATTCTGTAATGAAATATTTAAATATTTATTTTGGTGTAATTAAATACGTTTTTATTAAATTATAGACATGTATTTTATTACATATGTTGTTACACAATTTAACAATATTTTGGTGCTAACTTATATAGCTTTGCCTCTTTATAACAATATAATTGTTTGTTCTTAACCTAACTAACTTGTCTAACATTATAATGACGTTATATTAATTTATATTAGCCTTAGATCTGACGCATTCGGACTTCAGTACATCGGACGATTGGGTGCGACTGAGCACGGTGCTGGGACAACCCGTTCCGGTTACAGAACGGTCTCCCACCTCGGAACCACATGTCAACTTCAATCAGAGACTTAAGAAGTATAAGAAAATGTAAGTAAGCTTTACGTGATGATAACTTTATCGTAAACCTACAATTACATTAATTTATTTAATTATAATTCATACGGTTACTTACCAATTACATTAGTTAAAGACATTACTTTTGTATATCTCTTGCAAAACTTCGAAGATACAGACAATTTAATCGACAATTAATGTAATTGAGGATCATCTGATGGTTAATCTGAAATCACTGATCAATCCTGTAAACAGCCGCAATGATCAGTCTGAAGATTGGGATGACGACCTCAAAATAAAAAAATGGATTTGTGACAAAAGAAAATGAAGGATAAGATAAGGAGGGTTGAATAGGTAAAATAAGCCTCCGTTCCACCTATTTAATTAACGAAACGCTATGACATCTGATGAGATGTCATTACTTGACGCTAGCTTTCTTCGAGACATACAAGTTTCATAACGTACTTAATTATTCTTCAGTCCAAACGTGTTTAAGATACTTCGAGCCTGCGAAATCCGACACAGCGTTAATCTAGAACTAATTCACCTGACCCGTATCTCAATTGTTCTCGGAATTGTCTTCACAATCAAGATAAGATCTATTTGTCTCTGAATTTCATACAATTCTGAGTTGATTATCATTTAATTTATCCGATTTGAGTGCTTATTAAGGAGTTATACTAATTGTTAACACGAACATTTATGCTTTTTGGGATCTGTTTATCTGTTACCTCTTTGTTTCTTGTTTTATTTGAAATTTGTTAATGTGTAGTTGCAGTGCGTTTATAAAAATACTCAAATATTCTAAATGAAATGTTATTATTTACAAGTTATATCTTTATAATATTAATAATATACTTCCAAAAAGGAATACCATATTGCTGAAGTCTAAAAATATTGATAAAATGCGGTCGTTCAAATCAGCGCGGCCCAGTTATTTTTCAAGTATCATTGTATTAGACTTTTAAATACAATGATGTGGACAGCTCATTCTAATCTTTACAAACTTTGCTAGATTCCGAACGTGCTGCCTCCTGTCAGTGATCATGGGTATATCGTGGGTGCTGGAGGTGGTGTCGTGGGCGGCCGGGGCGGGCAGCGCCGCGGTCTCTGTATGGTCAGTGTTCGACCTCATCAACGCGCTGCAAGGTGTCGTCATATTCGCCATCTATGTGCTTCAGCAGCCCGTCCGTAGTTTTGTTAAGGTAAGGAGAGTTAGCTTCATACATTTAATTGAGAATGTTTAACGTAGAAAAAACAAAATGCATTAATATGATAACATTCACATTTAAGTGAACATCGCTATAAACTTATCAATCGCTCTTTTTGCAAAATAATTAACAATTATAAATGATAATAATTATTTTGTTATCTAATTGTTTGTTTTTTTCCTATATAAGACACATTATAAATAATAATCCTTATGGTACATAACGCGCGATATTTTACGACGTCGAAATAAAACCCGATAAAGAAATGAAAATACTGCTTATTCAACATCATATCAAGACCGTACTAATAAATTCAATTTGTCAACAGTTTTCCAAGCTGTGCACAACGTGCAGAAGAAAAAAAGACGGCTCGGAACTATCCGTTGTGAGTGACAGGAACAGTATGTGCGGCACGGGCCGGCGAGACTTCGTGTAGTGATTTGTGACTGTGAATATTGGCCCTAATTCTGATATACCACTGGCTAAAATACTATAAATATATGTACGTATTACTTGTATAATTTTTAAATATTTCGTTTATAAAAAAGACAATAACGTGCATGTTTTTTATTGGGATGAAGTTGGTAAAACGATTTAACATTTTTTGCATTAAATTAACATACTGAAACGGCAATAAATATGTTACATCGATCTTTAGATAGAGACTATCACCTTTTTTTGTTAGTAATGGTGCGTTATCTCTTTCGTACATTAAATAAATGGTTCGATATTTATTGGGTTTAGTAAATGTTTTTTAAAGGTCGTTGTGTAATACTTTTTTTTAATATGAAATATACATAGTAACATATAAAGTTTAGCCTGCCAATGTATCAGAATGGGCCCCACTGTGTGATAATACGACTAAATTGTATAGGACATGTACATAGAGTATTAAGTGGATAGAGACTGATTTTAATACAGTATTACGCTATTTCGTCTGGTTATACGATACTTAAATGTATGGAAAGTTCCTTCGAAATTATAATTCTTCACTGGAAAAATAAGTGTCATTTATTTACTTACCATAAAATAGTATTTATATCAGAATGTGTATTTACTTATGCTTCTCTTACTGGATGCTGCGTTTGAATTCCTATAGTTGATGTGTAGAAGATATGAAAATTGTATATACCAACATTTATCATTATTTTACAATACAGATCTTTAATCACTATGAATTTTAATGTATGTTTCATTGTATAGATTGCATAACATTTAGACGTAATTCGCTTTATAAGTTACCAGTTGCAAGTACAGTGGAACCTCTTTAGATAGAACTTGAAGGGAGAAACTCTTTTGTCACAGAGTTTTGGATTTATATAGAATTGCGTATTAGCCAATTTTGTTATGAAGACATTAAAAAAAGAGCATATTCCATTTTTAAATTTAATTGATTAAATATTTCTATATAAAGGACGAAGTTTTCGACTTATGGAAGTCCGATCTAAAGAGGTTTTAATGTATAAAATCTATTAAGCAATGGTTGTTAGAACAAAGCCAAGAGAATATTTTTATAACATAACGAGACATGACCAAGTAAATAAAGGTTATAGGTACGTAGTTACTACGCTTATTTTAGTAAAAACTATTATAAACATGAAATACGTAATAGTTGTTTAATTCGTAAGTATATTTTCATTTAATTCGATTATATTATATTTCTTTAATTGTGTCAGTTTTTCATGAACAAATTATAGTGCCATAAAATTGTTTATTCTAATCACTTCGTATTTTTCTATATAAAAAAACCATCGTCTTTTCATTAATTTTTAACATTCCCATTCGGTTAACTAGTCATAATTTATATTATTATTAATCTTTAATCAAGTTATAAGATCATATTAAAGTAATTATTTAATTCTAAAATATAAAAAAATAATAAATTGTTATTGAAAATAGGTCTTATTATTAGGTTTACAAAATTCGTGTTATTCTTATATCGTTTAAAATATAACTAGTCATTATGATTTATCAATATTATTTCTTGAGATAATTAAATTATAAATACTGAAACAAAACCCACTGGATGCTTATTTATTTTTCTTCATATTTTACTATAATGTATACTGTTATAATTATATAATTATAAAATATTTACTTGTCCGTTAGTTGCATATGGAAAACTTTGTTTGAGCTA
Source organism: Eurema hecabe (assembly GCA_026213755.1). NCBI lineage: Eukaryota > Metazoa > Arthropoda > Insecta > Lepidoptera > Pieridae > Terias > Terias hecabe. The sequence goes on along the minus strand of JADANM010006310.1, from coordinate 6,061,935 downwards.
AAAGAAATAGTGCATTTATTATATTAGTGATATTTTTATCGTCTTATTCTATTGAATAATTTTGTAATCACTGCTGAAAGGAAGATATTCCTCTATCGCGTAAAATACCATTTCTATATTAAAATATCTATTCGGAACGTCGTCATTTATTTGTATAGATATAGTTCGATGTGTTCTTGTTGTAATCTAAGTTGGTAAGGTTTTAATTTTATATTTTTTTGTAAATAATTTTAATATGTAATTTTAGTATGTACCTTTCTAGTTAAGATTATTTATTATTTTGTCATTAAATCAAAATTCAACCCTTACGACAATAATTAGACTAATTGTAAAATATTTTTTTCTCTTGATTGTGTCATTGTTTTTAAATATTCACGTATTGTATATAATTGCGTATACTTTGTAAATTTAACTTTAAATGTATAATAAATGTATACAATGTGTGTATCGTGTACTACAATTGTTAAATGTTGCGAAATTTAAGTGAAATGATTGAAAATGTATATTTGTCTATTTTGCAAACATGACGTTAAATAAAGAAGCTTTATAAAATATATGACTTTTATTTGTATAGATTCCTGTTCGAAACCCTTTTTTTATATACATAAATATATAGATCTTACAATTATTCTTCACCGAGTGTACTCTATAAAAGGTTTTTTTATTTAAGGTTTCGTGACGATATAAAAGTTATGTCTATAATGCACTTAATTAGTAAATAGAAGTCTGGAAGGACCTTCTATTAGTTGAAAATAGTATTATTTTAAGTAATAGAAGGTAGTAGTATTATTTTCACCCATTAACGCCCAAAGTGAAACTGCAGTATATTTTTGTATTGTTTTTCAATTTATTAGTCCAAAAGGGATAAAATATGCTATATAAGAAGATAAAATTAAAAAAAATAATGTACATATTAAGTTATAGGGGTGTACTCAGCCGTGTACAGTGGGCGCTTTAGGAGTGAAATTGTTTGAAGCAAGGTCGTTCAACACATAGCCTTTTCAAACATATTTCGCGATACCAGCGAATTCTTTGGTGACAAATAACACATGGCAGTGGATTTTCCATCCGTTCAGGATTATGACTATTATTATTCCGACTTCCCCTTGTGCCGATAAAGATAAAGGACGGCTCTTAGTTTTCGTTGGACGTAAATAAGTCTGTGCAATAATTCGTCTGAAAGATAACTAGTCCTATTGCGTGACATACAAATAGCAATCAATGGAACACCAAGGTCCATCCAAACTCCAGTAAGCACGTTCAAATGGCAATTCATGGTAACCGGTGTGCACTATCAAGTTCAAAACCATGCCTATTATTTTGATTAGCTTACAAGACACTGTTATTTGTTATAAAATCCATTACATCATGATCTTTTTCAAACAATATTACGGGATTGCAGTCTAAGCTTTCAACAACGTATCTGTGTCTCTTTTGTACGATATCGGTAATTTCATAAGTAGGACTATAGGTTGGCTGAGTTTTCCTCGATACAGGTAAATGTTTATAACATTTTTTGCCATGTTTTTAAGGCATAGGTCTTAGCGTCTCATCATCACTGTCGCTCCATTCCGAAACATCGTCAAGGAACGTCCTTAGGGAAACTTGAAGCCGCCAAATTATCTTCATTACCTTCTTCTTCATCACTCACCACAGCCGGATCTGGTGGCACTAATACAATATCATACTCTTCATCATTGCTTTCATCAACCAAAATTGATTCCAGGGCTTCCTCCAGTCTCTTACAGCTGGCAAATACGTTCCGATTGGCTATATCAACTTATAAGTAATACTGTAAACAAAACGAAATTTTAGTACGAATCTGCCCACTGTACCTGCCTGTGTACAACAAATGAAACAAGCCCTACTTTACAAGTTTTGTAACAAACTTTCAATCTTATATTATTATTACCAACACAAATAAATAGTCTCCATAAAAATAAAAAAATAGGTTGAAATATTTTACAATTTTTGATAAAAACCAACAAAATAATCTTACCTTGTATGTCCTGTCTGGACTCCGTATTTTATTACAAAATAAGTGCCATTTTTTTTCGCGCCACCGCCTATTTTTTTTTATTATGTGGTAACTAGTTTCATCTAGATTTGTAATTTCTAAGTACCTTCACCACTTACCACAGATAAAATACATAATTTATCGATTAAGTAGTTGTACCTGTGCAGGTACAGAGGGCGGTAATGGGTTAAACAAATACCTCAAAAGTGAAATAATAAATATAAAACAATTAATAAGCGTTCTTAATAATTCAAGATACTGGTAAGAATATATTAAATTAAATTAAAATTTAATCAGAGCTACTGCATTTTACTAATAGTTTTCAAAACCACGACGACGTTAGTGTCATCGCCTGGGACACTCTTAACGACTGTGGTTTAAGAGCATTTGCATACTAACGTAGTGACTGGTATTCCCGAAAAGTAGGTAGATATGACGAGATTCATTAAACAATTCCTTTGTCATGTTATTTTAATCGAAAATAGGTAATATGGGCTCGTTAGTCGCCATAAAATAATATAAAAAACGAATAATTTTATAAGTTTCTAAGACTTCAATAATTATCGACAGTAACATAAAAATTAAAAGTTTTTCTCCAGATAAAGAAAGCTAGCTTATAATCAAAGAATAGTGTTACAAGTATATTGGAACGAAGAATGGCCGACAAATGCTGTTTGTTTATATATTTATATTATACATAACAAAATTAATATATTACATGTTTTAAAACATTCCTCGCATAGCGTCTTTGCCCGCAGGCATTAAAACATTACGGATATTTTAAAGTCCAAAATGGCGGGATATTTTACATGCCATAATAGTGCGCCAATTCAATTGGCATTTCTAATAACAACGGAATGGGGCAACCGGGGTGGTTCGGTCTGTAATCTTGTGAAATTCCAGCCTCCGTATTCTTGATTCCCGCCAGTTCAATGACCCTAGAAAAATACTATCAAATAAGGTATGAACTGAAGTTATTGTATGAACTTTAGAATTTAAAACCTGAGACTATGAACGTATAGTACAACGAGCTCTGTTAATTTAAAAAAATATAATTTAATCATTGTTTTTGTTAGTCGTGATAATCTATGTTTATTGTGTTATTAACTATAGTATATTCAGTTCAAAGGCAACACAACAATTGACAATACTCTCCATTACCGGAGTACCATAACTATGTAGAATTCATAGTATGGAATATTCACTCCAAATCAATACATAGATGAAGGAGCTTATTAATTTGAAATGCGTATAATTCGATGCTTGCCTCATATCACAGGTTGACTGGTATCTCTTGACATGGCAGCCACGATGACATCGGAACGTCGAGAGAATATATTATTATAATTGTCATTGTATCAAATTAATTCAATAACATTTGACTGACGACTGATTACTGATTAGAAACTTGCTTTAAAGGGCATGGTCCAAACCTTATTTTAAAGTGGTAGGTACCCGTCATTCATAATATGAGTTAATTATAACCGTGATGATTAATAAACTATCAGTATTTAATCATTACTTATCTTCTTCCGACATTTGAGATCAGTCGTTTTTGTAACTAAAATATATAGGAGCAGACTGAGAGAGCTGGACGAAAAGAATAATAAAGATAGTGAAAACTATTGTAATATTAGTTAAATAGTCGAACCTTCTTGGTTTATTACAGTGCTTAAATTCAAACTTTAAAGAATTGTGACTGGCATTTCAACTGCTATAATAAACGTCAGCATTGTGAAAATAATGATATTGGATAATTTGTATTCGAGCTGAATATACGCAGTTATTCTGATACCCTGAAGTTTAACTTATTAAGAACCAAAGAAAGAGCCATCACGAAGCAAACAATCATTACCTCGGCATTACTACAAACACTATGACGTGTCACGTGACTCTCTGCGACATGTATATTAATGTAACTGTCTCTTTCAATAACTATTCTAATGTTTGTAGAACATTATTTTTTCATAAAACATTTTCTTTTATTTTGTAAGTAGGTTTAAAACCGGTTCTTATAGATAATAATCATCTATATGTTTGCTCTATTTTCTATTTAACTATGTATATAAATTATTGGATCTACAAAAGCCAGTAAAACCACCTAAAATATGTTAAAAGTAATGCTATTAAGTTTAAGTCAACTCTATGGACATATCTAGTTACGCATTTACTAAAATAGTATATAATATCAAACATCTAAATGGCCCCGAAGCGTAGAATATTGTATTAATCCTATCAGTTTTATCTCATTTTCTTAGAAAAAGTTTTTATTAAGTAGATAAGGGTTTGTCTCGCGTTTCGGAATATTGCCACTAGAATTCCTCAAGAGAGATCTTGAGTATGTTGATAACAGTGAAAACTCTTTAACGTCGCAATATTATACAATATTCCTTGAAAAGGTAAAATATGAACCGACTCGTTATCGTTGTTTGAATATTATTAAGCTGCAAGATTTGTTTGCAAATTATATTTGTGTATCGGTTGTCTTGTCTTGGCAATATTGGAAATAATTTATGAATCATTTTGGTAGATGAAAGATGTACCATAAATAATTGTTTGTTAAATGAAATTCATATTTTGAAAAGACTGTATTATTTTGGCAAAATATAACAGAAATCATTTATTAAATTAGGTTTTAAGTCGAAAGCATTCATAGTAGTTGTCGTACAGTCGTATAGTGAGTTTTTTTCTTGAGAGAATCAGTGTTATAGTTAATGTCTTCTTTCGTTAAGGGAAAGTTTGTTTGGAAAGTAATGATGTGGCACGGGCCATAAAACTTTACATTACATGGGACTTCCATGGGGTGTGAACAAACGGCGAAGTATACCTAAGTTTGCTGTCTGTTCAATACATTTTTACCACGCTTTTATATTATTTTTTTTTTTTTTTTTATTTATTTTATTATTAGCTTGGGTTGTATCTATGTAATGGAATCTTTGAGCATAAATTTGACCGATTTCCAGAAGTTCGATTAATTTGAAACTTTGCACACGTATTAAGGGCCGATGACAATGCAATAATTTAATAACAGTTTCCCAATATCCTTATAAGGACCACCAGGATTAATAAATTCTTTTGTGGATCCTCTGTAAGGGAGTAAGAAAGATAGAGCTATCGCGTGATCTGCGCATGTCTGCAGTTTCGGACTTACTCTTTCGCTCGGGCACTCGGCACAGCACAACGGAAGCAGATACGTAAACGTAATTTTCTGTGAATCCCTCCTTTTCATTACTGGAGTGGGTAATTTTCGCGCCTGCTGCTTTCCTTGGCTGTGGTAGCCGTTTCTCAGGCTTCCTCTTCTAAAAATGAGTTCTTACTCCCGATTACTTTTGTATCAATTACGATTCCTGCATAGCTTTGGACTTACAGTCGATAAAGAAGGAATCAAATCTAATAAACCAAACTAAAAAGTGAAAAATAAATTATAGTTTAAAAAAATAAAAAACCACGCTTTCAAAACTGATCAAACTAAAAAATTAAAAATAAAACTATAGTAATCAATCGAAAAATTCATATTATTATACAAAAAGCGTGGGGGGCTTGATTTCGATTGTGGTTAACATTTTATCAATCATTTACTATATTTGTGGATATCATAACAAGCAACCTCACGTGTTTTGTCCAATAATATGAATTTTTCAATTGATTACTATAGTTTTATTCAGACTAGTTGCATTTTCACCTTGTTTATTTCTTATACACGCATAGGTACAAATGAGTCTAATACACGCAAATTACTGTATATATCATTTATATAACATAAAATATGATAACCGTGATTCACAAAAGGTTCTTTGTCACAACAAAATAATCAGAACTTAAATTTCAGTTTATATTTATTCTACTGAACAAAATTTGGTAAGCAGTAAAGTTTTGAAATTTACAGTCGGTAAGGAAGGAATTTGATACGATCAAAAAATTTTTAATTACACAGTCTTATTGATCAAAATACAAACAACGAAATGCAAAACATAGTAAAAAGTTATGAAAATATAGTAAAATGCAAAATGCAAATACGAAATGACTAGATTACGAAATAGTTCATAAGGCATTTCAATACTATCACATGTCCGCAAATAATTAATTGAAACATCGAACTAAAAAATAAAAAATAAATTATA
>JADANM010006310.1:6040839-6055697 GCA_026213755.1 Eurema hecabe | reverse complement strand
TACTTTTTAGTTCGATTAGCTATAAAAGCGTGGTTTTTTAGTTTTTTCAAACTATAATTTATTTACTCCGGTAACCCTTTCTTTGTAAATGAACGAGAAATCATCGGATACTAATGGACCTCAAAGAAAGAACCATGGGTTATGTCGAACTTATGTTGACCAAAACCCTACTAAGTTCCGTCCTACTGCCACGAGTAGTGTCACGGGATCTGTTCCTGTCAATCATTCCACACAACAGTCCATATTCTCAGATTTGACCCCAATGCAAATACTGGTAATCGTAGTAATACGTATAACAATTATTTTTAACAATGTATACAAACAAAAAAAAATCAACGATGTTTTGAAGGACGTACCAAGCTATAGCGTATGTATGTATTTACCTATTACTATGAATCTTCAACAAACATCCTTATCTCCTTGCTCCCATACACAAACCTCAAATAGCGAAGCGCGAAAGCGACAATCAGCCAATATAAGCATGCATGACGCAAAGCATACTCTAAGCCTCCCCCAGGGCATAGCACGTAAAATTTCGCACTTGCAAATCGCCTATCAAAACAACCCTTCAGCAAACAATGATTATAAAGTTAGACGGAGTGTGAAATATTGCGATACCATTCGGTAGGGGAAGATGTCGGCTGTACATAACAAAGTGATTGATGAGATTTATATGAAGGTGCAAAGAGCCCTTTTACCTTGAACGGGACGCAGTGCATATTGCTAAGGGGATGTATTTTATGTGATAAGGTAGGTACGCTTCGAAAACATCAGTAATGGGCTATGCGGGATTTGTTTAAATTTGTTTTCATATTATGGGTATTGAACGTCGTGGCAAGGTGGTAGGTACAGTCAACCACAAAAGTATATTAACATTTTTATATTTATTATATAACAAAATAAGTAACATTATTAAATTTAATTTGTTTAATTGGTGTTTTCTGTATTAACAGATATCACTTTATAGAAATGTTTTTATGACCTCTTGTCAGGATACTTATTTGTCCAATACTTTTGTAGTTGACTTATGTTTGTATAGCGTATTCTAGAATAAATATATATAGCTACTATAAACAGGACAGTTATATTTTATAACATGTAGATCATCGAGGCACTGTGTATAATATATCATATAAATTTTTTTGCTCTGACCGACCGTGTTATATCTAAGACCACAGCGTCGCAACGGGAGCATCCGACTTGTGGTCAAGCGCTTATTGATAAATGATAAAAGGACATTCCTTACTCAGTAGGTCAATTGGAGCACGTTTTGCCGCCTTTAAGATATAAAATAAACTAAAACCTATATATTGAATGCTTGGTGCACGTATACTTTCACCCAGAGGAAGCTCTAATATTTGGTTTCCGGGCCAAATGTCTCGTAACCAGTCGAGTTAGTTAGCACTCTTTTGTGAACATTCAAGCGTATATGGCATATATGGGTAATGTATGAAATGGCCCAACGTGGGTTTATGCTTTATTATAAGCTCAATGGATGTTTGTATAACAGTATCGAAGCCTGATAGTATAGGTATGTCAAATTGTAAGTTGAGACTTCTCAGTGACAATAAAAAGCTATTTCTTGGAATGATAGAATTGATTCGTAACCTTATACGAGGGTATAATAAAAGATAACAAATTATTAAATTGTTTCGTGTAAAAAAGTTTATTTTTATGTCCTACGTAATGCTGTTTTTGTCATAATTAGACTATTTAATTGTAAGAATATATTATATGTTCTTCATTATACTACAACGAATACATCGAGCCAATATATTATAAGTTTCGCTTCAAAGATATTTAAAAGAAGAACCGTTACACAATTTATTAGCGACTCATCACTTTGATTAATGGACGCGAAGCCAATAAATGAGTTCGCTGTCGATTCGGATGAACTAATTAATTGGACGAAATGACGATTTCGCACAATCGAGTTTTCCTAATAGATTGATCTGAGATTTGTTCCCGTTCACTACATTAGTAATATGATATACTGAGCGACTGTTTAGCCCGTACTATAGTTACCAAGATATTTTGATAAGAATAAGTTAGCTAAGATGTGAATAGGAGTTTAGTGACTATATTTCGACTTTGTCCTTGATATAATTGTTTTCTATGCATCGTGTGCCTATTGTTGAAGAGATGTATAACCTTATTGATTTCTGCATTTCATTAAGAACAGGCTTGGGTACTAGTCATATACTAAAGTATAGGTTTAGTTGTGCATATGTAACATAAAAATACTTAGAAAAATGATAAGTAACTTGTGTTGTATTATATAGTTAAGAAATTTTGAATTATTTTCTTTTTAAACGTAAATTCGTTATAGAGGTATTTCGAACATGCTTATCCTTGAACAGATTTAATATTTTCATTTCGACTAAGTCCTTTATATTCATATGTTGTATTTAACTTTTATACTACTCTTATACAATTAAAACTTCAAAAAGCACTCTATTTAAAAATATTCTTATAATATACCACTGCAGATGCTCTTAATCAATTCTCACCTGTTATGTTACTTTTCGGAAACTCGCAATGACATATATTATCATTATAAATGAAGTCATTGCGAATTCGAAAACCACAAGTAGAGGTATAGAACGTGACTTATCTGTGTATTCGCGGGCATCCCTCATCCGCATCGATTCGTTTCGCCTCGCTACGTAAGCCGTGATAGATGATTGGAATACTCACTACAAACATTTGATTTTCGCTTTCATACTCAATGTTTGTTGTGTTCTGATTTGGTGTAACTCGAACGTGCTGTTGTCTACATCGATATTTTAGAATAATGGTAGAGGTACCTTCATATGTATTTTGTTCGGTTGTCGTTTAAATGTTTTTTTTTTAAAGTCCAGAAAAGTTTGAGCAATACATAGAAAACAATAACATGTTCTTAAAAATGTTTGTAGGTGCATTCGGAAATGTTATTGTATACCTAATCTATGAAGGAATATAATATGTAAGTTTTAATGGTCATGAAGTTTCAAATAAAATATTTAACTTTATAAATTACTAGCTGTATTTTTCAATTTTGGCCGCATATGATCAGTCTTTCAAACTTTATTACAACATTTTCAACATAAAGTATCATTAAAAAAATCTTAAAATATCAACCTTAATATTTCAAAAATAGGGACAGTTCAAATATGACGTGACTTGCGATCTTATTCATTCTGCGCTCTTAACAATTTTATACGTTTATCTTAAAACAAATAGATAGTACAAGTGAGGTAAAGTCAAGATAAATATGATACGATACTAGGATATGAACTTATTAGTCACTCACTGATATTAAACTTCTTCGTAACATTAAGGTAATGAGTGCCGTAAAAGAAAAAAAAATGCAATGCCTTTGAGTTCTCCCCTTCGGTTTCTTCATAAGTTATTGCAAATCTGTGATATTAATCTTAACCGCAGGTTATCTTTGCCCTGAATGCATTAATAAATTACCTTTTTTTTTCTTCCTGAAAAAAATAAGGGATATCGCACCAGAACCAGGTGGCTAGCCTGCTCCTTTGCCCCCGATGTTAAAAAAATTACGTTTTCCTCGGGGGAGAATGACGCATTTGTGTCGGACTCGAACGAAATGGTACCACTAAATACTTTCTAAAGCCTCTGGTGTTCCTCCGCTTACACTGGCGCAGGCGGACTCGCTAGGACGCGGTTAAGTCGGCGAATTATCAAAACACCTAATAGTAAAATGGCGACGACTATCATCGGCACTTTGATAGATTTTGCATTCTTTTATCGAACTCATTTTGTTCATGTATTTGTCAAACAAAGACTTTGTTTAAAAACGATTGACGTTATAACATTTAAAAAATACTTTAAACCAATCCTTTAAAGCTCTTCTCAAAAATACGGCCTTATAATAAATAATTCCAATTTTTATTAACCGACTTCAAAAAAAGAAGGTTTCTCAATTCGACTGTATACCTACATGTTTTTTTATCATAAAAGCCTATATAATACTACTTAAATACATAAAATATAAAATACTCACTTCAAACTCTGCGAAATCTTCAAATGCCGACACGTGTTGTATAATTCGTGTCATTACGTACTGTCTGAAAACTTTTCTTGTCACAAGAGTTTCGAGAGTAAAAGTTTCAAATAAATAAATTCTACATTTACTAACGCCGTCGAAATTATTCATTTCTCTTAGGTAATTAGAAGTTATTTTGTTGCATTCAACAATTATAAGTGATGTATAGTTTGTCCTTATTACAGATAATTATATTATAATTTATAATAAACTAGCTGTTGCCCGCGACTCCGTCCGCGTTTATTTTCATAAAAAAATTATTCCCCTGGAAACTGGATAAAAAGTATCATATGTCCTTCTCCTGGTCCTAAACTACATCCCCACCAATTTTCAGCCAAATCAGTTGAGCCGTTACTTACTTACTTGTATAAATGTAAACTACATTGATAAATATAATAGGTAATAACTATGTTTAACCATAAGTTAGTTTGCATAACACTGCTAAAAATAAGGAATTAAAACAGATACAATATAATAAAATACGGTAGCTATATTAAATATACTATACGTCGGTATAAATCAGTATATTGTGAAAACCGATACGATGAATGATAGGTACTTTTCTATAAATATGCAGATAAAAGTGAAAAATCAACCTTCTACTAAAACCTTGTAAAAATTAAATCGCTTTCAGACTACATAATCCAGACATTCGCTTTTATAAGTTTCAGGATAATCTTGAAAATATTGGCAGTAAATATAGGCGATGACAATCCATCAGTCATGCTCATTTTTGCTCTGAGTTGGAAGATACGCGGCGATAACGCGAGCTGACGTTAATGGAAGATCAAATTGGGTATTGTTGGAATTTCAAGCCAGAAACTAGTACTTTTATGAACTAACAAGGATAGGCAGTGAAAATATTTAATTTCCGCCTATTTTAGTGAGAGAGGTGTCTATAAACTTAGTGAATGGAATCAGTTTTCCAAATTGAAATTAAATTTTGAATGGTTAATAGCAGACAATATCTTCAAGTCAAAATTGTCCATCTTGTCGTAGTTGTACTGACGAGGTACATGGATAAGTGGTAATTGGGTATTGAGCTTTAAGAAATAATATACCATAAAATAAAGTTGTTTACAAATGCCTAAGAATATTAAAACAACATATTAACAGTGCGAACGCTTTAGCACTAAAGTATTAATTTGGAAATTGGTGTTCCGTGTATTTTTAAGAAATATTAACAATGTTTTGGTCACGACACTTTATAAATGAATATTTTGGCGTAAAGATGATTTGTAATGTTTATCGTTTCAGTTTAATTTTGTAGTCTACTATAAAAACCTGCCTAGATTTTAAATAATAAGTATAAAACAATTAGAAAGCCCACAAGTAAAAAGAAATGAAGGAAGAAAACTGTAAACTTACATTAAGCGCACGTGATAATATAAATAACCTCGTATACTGTAATCTTTTAAAACGCGGTTGCTAGTTTTAATAAATAATGCCCCGCTTTTTTAAATTAATTATTAAATAACTAATAAGCATGTTGGCCGTAACTTTTTGTGTGAGTTTATTCGCGTATTCATTGAATATTTTAATGACTTCATAATTACCGTACTTGGTTACATAATGTATTATGTTTCGTGATATTGTTACATTAGAAATTGTATTCGTATTTGAAGCTTAGTTTTTTCGTATGTTAGTTATACAAATTTCAAAAATTAATTCAGAGACTTATTGTATCTACGTCTACGACTACGACTACCAAGTACTACGACAAGTTTGTTTATACACTTTTTGTCTCCTCTTACAATTTTTAGCGCCATCTACGGTAAGTAATATTTTTGTATCTATGTTTTATGCAAAACTTTTTGGACATTGAAATAGAATGCAGTTCCTAGATTTTGAAAATAGGAAAATACGATAATGTTATAAAAGCTAGCTTCAGTTCACACTTTTTGATAAGGAAAGCTGTTAACAAGTAAATAATAAAACTTTATGAGGCCATAGAATATTTTATTTCAATGGTTAGAGGTATTCGTGTTAAACTCAACGCGGTACGTAAAGTGGAAATTGTGTTTTTCCTCGGCTCTTTCCCGCATTTTGTAATTATGAAAATTGCTTTGCGAATTACTAATCTACTAACATCGGGTAATTCCAATGAATTTAGCTTTATAGACTGTGTATTTTATTAACGAGTGCTATAAAGTGGTGTTTTAATTGTCCACATAATGATAAGATTGCAATCATATCGCCTTTAATAACAACGGAATAGCAATTAGAAATGATATCCAAATTTTTGCGATTAACGTTAGTGAGGTAGGGGCAAGATGGTATCTTGTTTTCGATAAAATTGTTTAAAAATCAATTAATATTTAAATAACCAATCACTACTAATGTAATATTATATAATCACATAAAAACTGAATTTTAAATAATTAATTTTTTAATTGATGAGTTGGTTAAATTATTATCTCAAATATCAAAATTCCCTAAATCTTATGCCAAAACTTTATTTAGCAAATACGGAATAAAGAGTGCCCGAAACATTCTTTCTTCAAAAGTTTTTCTTAAAAACAGTTTTATAATCTCATTACACATTGCTCAATAAAAAATATTTTACACGTGGCGGAAACGGGAGGTTTACTTTTACTAAACCAACAAACTGCGACACTAAAATTATTATTAATATAATATCACGTCACCCCGGAAATCCTCGAGGAGGGTGTTGCGTCCAATTTCCTGTCCCGGTTGCTCTTGGGTCTTTGAAAAATAACCCGAGCAAACATGTCTATATATTTTTGTGTAGAATGTTCTAGAAACCTTGAATTTTCCGGTTTGTTGACTTGTAAAAAAATTACAATATTTAGAGCTGGTTAAACATTATTTTTATTTAAAAAGCATAGTATCAAATGTTTGAAAATTGTAAATTGTGTGTCTACATACATAATATATGCGTAGTATAATACTAAATAAATATTTTTAAAGTATAATGTTCATTGGAGCACGATCGTAGTAAATCTCCTTATGTTATTGTCAGAAAGACTTTTAGGGCTTCAGTGTAAATTATGCCAAGTACTTATATCTGATTAATACATTCGATTCAGCTCGTTAATGTGTATGTTTTCACGGTTAATAAGAGTTTTTTATCTTTAAACAGATTTATGACAAATTTTTCGCTATTCAAAATTGACTATCACTTATCAAAAATTAAAAAAATGTAGATATTAACTATTTTTCTCGAAATTGGATATAAATTTAAATGTCATTAAGAGTTAGAAGATTTTGTCAAAACGTTTTTATTCGGAATATAAAATTCAAAATTGACTTGAACATTAGAAAAGCCTATAATAATATAGCACATGAACGTACTTATAATACTAATTGAAGTGTATCTCGTTTTATAGAATTGAGTAGTGACCGACTTCAGTGATGAAACTTTTCCATTCAAGTTCTGTCATTTAAACGAGGTTATATCTTTTTAATAAGTTCTAGGCTGTTTCTCTCAATCTAGTACTGCGTACATCTATATAATGGGTTTAAATTTGTAGTGTATAACCTGATGCGTTTTGATACGATTAAAGTTGGATTAAGTGTTTCTTTCTAACTTCTATTAAGGAATACATTTCTTCATAAAACAACCCTTTATCAGTTTTTGTTTAAAGTTAAAGTCACTGAAAGATTAAATGTAATATCTACAAAAAAGACTCTGAAAATAAGAAGTTCCGAAAAGGACTCAATTAATAACTACAGTACTTATTTTAAGTTCCTTAAAAGCGTAAAATGTCAATACACTTAAAGCTTACCTACTTACGTATTTCGAAATCATAGAAACTTTTTGGTTGAAATCGAGTTAAACTGCTTGTAATCGTTACACAGTAGGAACATTGGAATAATGTTTTATGAGCGTTATTCAACCGTTTCAACCAGACGTCAAGCAATATCTTGTATTTCACAAAGTTCCAACACGCTCCGCGCTAAACTTCTAAAACTTAGCGATCGGGAACTCAACTTATGAATAATTAATTTACTCATTTTAAATCCATGCCGAAATTATTTAAATTATGCATAGTGTTTGTCAGTTTCAGGAAATGCCACGAAGCGTGTATGATTTGTGTTTACATTTAAAATACGAGTATAATTAATATGTTCAATCTCGATTTGAACCGTCGTTGATACAATTAGATTAAAAATGATTTTAGTTTAAAACTGTTACGAAATAATATATAACATAACCACCTCGTTCTCCCTCGAGGAGGATGCGGTATCCTTAAGAGGATTTCCCTCCATAAAAAAAGGACCCAGCCAAATATGTTGAAACGAAAGTATGTATGTAGGTATACTTTGATCGAGACTATCTTCAGACGGTCAGATAAGATACCTACTATTTTATTGTTATATTTAAATTGCGGCCTTTAATTAATAGATGATAAGCGGATTATTTTTCCGACAGATAATTAATAAAATAATCTTGAAGTCTATTCAGGACTGATTGATTTTTAAAAATTTTCAGGATTGAACCATTACTAAAAATATCTTTCTTTCATTGCTTCATTTTATAAAGAAAACTTGCTAAGGATCTTATTGTCATACTTTGAACTACTTTGTATATATGTCCCAATTTTCATATTGTAAAACAATTGCTATAATATATATTAGCTACATACTGTTACTTTTTCAATATACTGTTACTTAGTCAAATGACCTAAATAAATAAAAAAAAAAACAAAAAAGAGTGAGATATAAGGCTTAAACAGTCTATAAACAATAAATGTGAGTCACATTCTATAAGAATAGTGACTATTTTTTATTTGTTTTCTAACCACAACTTGTTCATAACAGTCTTATATCATAAAACATTGCTTTATATCAACTGTATAAGCTAAGAATGTATATATTTTCAGTATACGTATCAGATGAACCGATGATCTAAAAAGATGCTAATGCTCGTTCTCTTTACGCAGATGTCTTTTGACCAGATAACAATATGCATAATTCCATAAAAATTATAACGACGAGGAAACCATATAAACACATGTCTAATGATGACTGTAATATAACAAGAAAATTTCAAAAGTTACACTATCAAAATGTTAGTCCAGTAATTCTAATGTCTACAAATGTAACAAACTTAATTGCATTAATAAGGTACAACCTTGAAAACTTTGACGTAGTGACGAAGTTTGTTCGGGAAATTTAATTTATTTATAGTGTGGAATTTTACCTTCATTGCTAGCTGTTAAATTACAATCCCAATTTCTTTAATGGGCTTTTATAACCTTTTGTTTCTCAACGATGATACTAAGTACTTGGTTTATTTGATTGCCTTAGCAGTGAAATTTTTTTCTTTAACATTCATACTGACTGTAATCTAGATTTTTTTCGAGATTTTATTTGAATTAATGTACTTTTAAAATAATAAAACCTTTTTTTATTTAAATACCATTGTATAAGGAGTATGGGTAGGTAATATAGGTAGGTTATATAGATATGTATGAAGCCGTCTCGAAATATCAATAATAGACCACCGACTTTAGTAGGTATTATTGTCAAGAACGGGACAGTGAAATCGAAACCAATAAAATGCGTCTATTTCTAAAACGGTTCCTGTGTACATTCGGTTAAATTAATGGAAGTGTCATCGTTATATTGAAAATGTTTTTTTTTACATTTATAAATAGGTACATGAAATTTTGAAAAAAAGCATATACCAATGCTTTTCCTTGTGTTCTTTCCTTATTTTCTGTAACGTACACCATATTTTCTAGTTAACAGGTTTAAATTTCAGTTAATTTCATGTTTCATGACATAGTTTTCCTTTTACTTTAAGTAATTAGAACGGTTCGCTGAAAGTGTAACTATTTGTTAGAATTACCTAAGTTATAATGAGAAATATAATGTTAACGTATTATGTAAGTAATTAGTGTTTTCCGTAAAAAATTTAATAAATTTTTGTGTACGGTCAGCAAATAAAGCTAAATACCAATAATGATTTTATATGAATTCTGACCATAACAACCTATAAAAACAATATTCTTATAATATATTGTCATATCTAAAATGCTGATCTGAATACGTAATCTTATAGTTGACAAATATTTTACAAGTCAGTCGATTTGTATTTTAAAATCTTTATTTAAAGATACACTTTTTGAATCATAAAAGGACACAGTCAGACTTTTACGTCCTTACCCCTGCTATAATAATAACAATTTCGAAGATAAGTTTAAGCATAATTATTAAAACAGTCTTGCTACTGGATATAATTGGTAATTTTCACAAATACAGTCTACACATCAGAAAAACCATACCAGCATAACTCTTTATGTTAATAGTATTTACAAAAATGAAGTCCTGAACGAAAGCTAGTTCTCTAAACTTGTCCATTTTTCTACATCTACGTTTTTAACCAAAACCCGTTTAGTTGACGAGGGTTGTCATAAGTCTTCTAGAAAGGATCATGCGTGCCACCCTTCATAATTGTTCGCGTCGTGTATCGTGTTTCATATATTTTGTCAGCTTGAAACAAGATTGCGGAATAATAGCTTGAAAAATTATATGCAGACACTGGTTAGCGGTTTAGAGGGCACGCCAGGATATGATTTATTGATATCAGAATATAAGCTGCGATGCGGCGCGGTGCTGGAAAATGTTATCCTATTTTTGTGTATTGTTTTAAAATAAAATAGATGATGAATAAATTGTTTCCTAAAAGAAGTGGTTGTGACTTGATATCAATATATAATAGATTATAATATATTGGACTGGCTCGCCCCAGGTGGTATGTTACGTGGTATCACCCTCTTATAGAGAACCAGCGTGAGTAGAATAGTAGCATCTCATCCGTGATGTGCTTCGTTCGTAACTGGGAGGATTAGAGACCCATTTTTCCGATCCCACACTATTGTTCATTTTTCGCCAACGCATTCGTTCACTTCGCTCATCAGCTCTGGTGGCAGCTTACCCTTAAAAAAAAATAAAAACCTTAACTTATTAAAAGTTTTTAACACAAATAATTATAATATAATAAATTACCTAATACAATTAAAAAAATATTGAAAAGCTTGTTAACAAAGTAACCGATTTAACACGCATTAACTTAGATAATTATATTATATAAATTATTTCAATAATATAAGTGTAAACAACCATCATAATAAATTATTACGGTAATTCTTAGCTTAGTCTAATAAACTCATAGGCCCAGTTCATACTGGTAGGTGATAAATAAGCGTTATTTGATATCTCGGCTCCTTGCGATAGTTATTACTATGAAATTCTATGAGATAGCTGTTCTTCCTATTTATTACGAGAAGGAAGATATTAAAGCCATTTCTAATCTCCGTTGTTTATAAAAGGGTTTCAATATGCAATGTATTAAGTGGTCAAGTTGTATTAAAATGAGATATGACAATTACAATTCGTGTACCGTTTTAATTGGTATAACGGTAAATGGATTAAACTAAAACGTTCGTGCAATTTCATCATTATTGCTTTTCGTCATAATTATTTTCAAATGGTTAGACAACACTTGATTGATAAGGCTTAGAGTTCGCTCATAAACACAAAAAATTACCATTACGGCGGCCTTATCGTGAGGTATCGTTATCTTCCAGGCAACCACAGTGATCAAAAAAATATTTAAATATAGGTTGTATAGCTAAAACCTATAATAAAGTCTATTTTGTAAATTGAATACAAGTATATTATAGACTAGTAAGGAAATAAATATAGATCGATAATTACTAAAAGAATAATTTTTATTAATAACAATTTATGTCGTATACCGTTAGCCAAATCTACTTAACCTCACAGCCATTTTATCTTAGCAACACATTTGTGAAGGCAACCAATCATGTAGGTCGCGACAATAAATCAACAATTTACCGTCGCAATTTTCATAATTCACACAATATCAACTTACCAAAGAATAAAGAAAAATCCAATTTCCTTAGCTTGCATTACTAGAAAGGGTCGAAAGGTGCCGGTTCGCGTTCACAGTGGAGATTTCTGAGAAATATAAGCTTGTTTTCCGCAAACTTTGTTCGAACTTTGAAAAATATTTGCTATATTTTTTATTGGAATGTTAGCGCGGCTTCCTTCTGAGGTTTAAAGGGTTGGGAAATCAACGTCTTTTTATAGCGAATATTTAGAAAGCACGTGTTTATATTTTACGCGTCCTTCTGAATACATTATAATATCATTTTCTATAGCCTAGTTCTATTTCCATGTACATAAGTATTTAAAGTCTCGTATTAACTACGCCTACAGATATTTATCACTAATATAAACTTACATTCTTAATTTTTTTCAAGTGTATATTTAATTATTTACTATTATAAGCAATTTTCATTTCCAGTGTCTGTGTGAATACATCCCCTGTAGGTGCTTTCGGATATGAGCGATTATTCAGGGGTACAATAATAATGGCGTAATAAATTATGATTGATGAATGCCGTAAGATAGAACGCGCTCACGCGCTGCCAAATATATATTTTTCTATATAATTTGTTGTACAATTGATTGGAATGTAACACTCTACATGACATGACTCTACATACTTGTAAGGAATAATTTCTTTTATTTGGGTTCTATATTACACTAGCGGCTTCGCACCGTTACATATTCTCGTAGTACTAAATACAGCCTATTTTACTCGGTAATAATGAAGCTTTCTAATGAAAAAAGAATTATTAAAATCGGTCCAGTACTCTTTGAGTTCATTCGATACATACAAAAATAGAAAATTTTCCCCCTTATAATTAATATTACATATCTACTAGTAGTACACACTAGTGTAGATAATATATATCAAACCTAAAAAATCATTGGAATCAGAAATTCGTTTTCTTGTTATTCATAAAATATTTAATCTGACTTTTTATAAGTAAATACTAATATTAAGCGAGTCATATTAAAATGATTCGTGGCTACTGGCTAGTATATAACTGAATTTAAAGAACTCTGTTCAACAAAAAACGCATTGTGTCTTAAGAAAAATAAACTAATGTTAAAAAGAATGAAATGATTGATGCATCGTTAAGGCAATATCGATCAAGTGCGATACAATTGGGCTGACCACGAATAGTTAGTCAAAGTCACGTTGAAAGTAAACAGGGGAATGAAAACTGAATCGCTTCAGCAAACACATTAGTCATCTGTCAATGCGGAGACAAACATTCAAGAATACGTATGGAAATCCTACGAAACGAGGATTATTGTTTTCACTAACTCACTAACTACGAAATGATGTATAAGTAGTATACTGAAGATAAATAGTAATTTATCTTTCTATAAAGCGATAATTATAGAGTTTTTCGTTTATATTCCAATGGGAACACTTCAATTGAATATACTGATAGGAATCATACGTAAGTTTTTGATATTTGTATTGTCTTACAAAATGATGATTTATTCACGTCTTCTTTTCTTCCTGGTTTTAAGAAGTCGGTTAAAATGGTAACGGAACGATTGTATTTTATAATCTTAATATTAATTTTTAAATATCACTAAAGAGGTTCTTTGTCGTACCACTAAAATGTTTACGTAAAAGAAACATAAATTGTTGAAAGTTTAAATATACATACATATTTTCATCGTCGACTGTACATATTTAAATATAAAAATGTAACAATTTACTTACATGTGTAAAGTTAGAACGTACGTTAAAGTTGCCGTGTAAAATATTTGAAAAAGAAATAATTGAAATTATATCTTTAAAACTCAGAAGTGAGGTGAAGTTTTCGCGTCGAGCGCTGCGCCCCGGTACTTTTATTATCTAAATAAAAAGAAAAGTAATTGGTCGCAGCTTTCTATGGTCTTTGGTTAAGTTTGATAATTAAAAGTTGTAGCTTGTTACTCCTCGGCACTTGTGAACTAATTTTGTTGTTGTGTGGGAATTTACGTTTTCGCTCGCTTTTAAATACGAAAAGCAAATACATTTAAGGCGGTTTCGGAGTTCACTTTCGTTTGTATTTTTAGAGCGTTAAAGCGATATTTTGCTTTTTTCTTTCGGTTGAAAATTTGACGTGCATGTAAGGTTTCATAAAACCGCCTAAAGATTTTTTTTTCTAGACTGGAGGTGGTTAAATGTAATATGATCATTTTCAAAATAGAAACAATCGCAATAAAACACAGTATCAATAAATCGTCTTATTATATTTTCAAGACGAGAACTTTGACTCTCCGCATTAAATATTATTATGGGCTTACCGAAAAATCAAAGTGACAGCTTCAGCTGAAACAATAAAAAGCAAACGACAAACTTTTTAACTTCACAAGTCACACAAGCTAAAATAGCACTTAAGGTTAATGGGGGCTGTCATTAATTCCCGTGAGATTCTCTAATGCTTTTGTTACAGAAAAAGTCAATATTCGTTCGACGGGGGTGTTTAATAACTTTTATAAAAATTGGCGCGGAAATGAATGAGCATTTTTCTAAGCCGCTATAATTAATCTATTAATACGGTCAAAGATTATTAAAATTACTTCTAGCATTTGTTTTCTTTTGTATCTTGCAATAATATAAAAATAAAAAAGTAATCTAGTTGGCTCTATGCTGCTCTTGTTGTGTAGTGTAAATAATTTAAGAGATCCTAAATCCTTATACTTGCTATTTCTTTGCAGAACTTATAATTTTAAAATTTAATATTTAACAAATTATTAATCATATTCTCATACAGATTCTCAATTATTCTACTGTGAGTAAGGTGACAACTTCTTAAACTTTATACTTTTTTTGATATACCATTGCCAAAATGTGGTAAATATTTTATAAATACAATTACCATACACCCGAAAATACAGGCCTGTGTTTTTATCATTTCTTATCCTCTAATCAAGAAAAGGCATCGCTTTTGGGAGG
>JADANM010006310.1:6023213-6038040 GCA_026213755.1 Eurema hecabe | reverse complement strand
AATGTTTTTTCTCCTAGTGACGCTATCGTATCCTTTCGATTGGAAAATTATTCATCAAATCAATTCGAAAAGAGGCGAAGATCCGTTCTCGAATGAAACCCCGTAATTGGCTCTCCTGATAAAGAAATAACAACACTGGCTTCAGGAAATTGAATTTTTTATGGCTATTTACTAATTTATTTTTTCTGCTCGCATTGTTCTGCTGTACGGCAGGGAATTAATTGAAATGTTCAGAAATCCTGGAACGTTTTTAAGAATTTAGAGACTTGTAAACAGTTTTTATTGGCTTGTTGGGATGTTTATTGAAGTGTTTATAGAATTTTATTGTTCACAAGTTTGGGGGTATTTATATACATTTTACAGAGTAGGTTATTTTTTTAATACCTACTAAATATTTTATCAAACATATGGATAACTTAATACTAAGTATACGAATCGTTATGTTTCTTATTGACTTCCCATCATTCCAAACTATGCTTATAAAATCTCGTGTTTTCAATTTAATATACGTTATTTCATGTTAGAAAAATTGCATTTTAAAAGGGAATGTATATTAAAATACCGAGCAAAAACGTATGTTTGTCAGCAACAGTAATTAGGTCGCGGGTAACGTTACTATCTAGTGGAGTCGAGTTCGTTAACAAGACTCGGTTAGCGGCGGTTAGGCGCTGATTATCGACACCGAAGCCGGTTTATTTCGCTTATTTTCACCGCTTAATAAGTTATTTAAATCTATACTTAAGTATAATAATATTTGCAGTCTTGATAAATATTTGTTAATAAGAATATTATAAAATACATAAGTCAATATTTTTAATATATTTATAATATCAGTTACCTTAAAAAAACATCGAAAGAATGATTGCCGGCAGCAAAACAAGCTTTAACTTTCCTTATCTAAAAGAGTTCTTTGTTCGTACCAAAGGTTGAATGTGCTAGTTACCGGTTCGACTATTTAAATAAACCGAGAAGCACAAAAAAGAAAAATTTTCAAACCTATAAGCCGACTACGTTATAGCTGTAACTAAATTTCACATATATACTCTATAGTGCTATAGAGTATTATATAACTGTAACTCAATTTGGCTTTTAAAATATAACACATAGTGAAATTTAGTTACAGTTATAAAGTAGTCGGCTTATATTAACATAAAATTAGGGTGCTTCGAAAAGACGTATCTACATCCCATCCATCCCCAAGCACTTATTTTCAGCATAATTAAATCACATAGTATAATTAAATTGAATAGGTTGAATTTGAAAATCCTTAACTCAGTCTATGGTTACTATAGATCGATTTTGGTTCGCTAACCGTATGAGCTAGCTTTGAGCCGAGTGGCTTCCAAATAGAGCCGGCATTGCAACCGCAGGGACACTCGATAGGAACTAGATAATCGAAACCTGTTTAATTGCTATTCTATTGAGCACGCATTTTTGGACTAATACGTATTGAATTGTATGAAAAGTTGACAATTACTATCAAGTATAAATGTATTACGTTAATATTACTCTTACAAGCGCATTTTTGGATATCTAGTGAATGGAACACGAAACTAAATATACAAAAGAAGAAAAGAGTTGCTATTTTCATGCGATTATAACTTGTATTATTTTAAAAGCTAAAATCTAAACAAAACTTTTTGTCTAAGTAAACATACTTTAAACAATTGGATTTAGAATTAATAAAATATATAAAATGTAATATGAACATAATAAAACCATTAAATTTAAAACTTATTTTAACTGGAATTTACTTAGTAATTTGAAACATATTATAATTTCATTCCAGTGAGTTATCATAATCAGTCCTTAATTTTAAGCGCGGAAAGCAAATAACTAGTTTAAATAGCCCCTGGCGATGACTATTCATAATTTATACGATCGTTTACATTAATATATAGCTCTTTAAACGAATATAAATTGAAATTTAAATCAATTGGCATAAATCAATAGTTGCATAGTATTATCTATTGAGGTTCCAATTTGCCGTTTATTTTGTTCCAATATTTAGTTTGATTAGGTAATTAATTTTAACATAGTAAAAAGTTTAATCGATTTAAATTTTACCGATATGCCATTAATCATGTTCAATAAATCTATTAATGTATAAAAGTGACTTTTTTATGTTTTGGGACGTTATGCTTTTAACTTTAAATTGAAAAAATATTTAAGACATATTTTGATTGTATCACATTTTTGTTAAGGCTTTTTCTCGAGGGCTAAAGGTATTGCAAGTAATAAAATAATTAATGGTTTTTACACACATATTAAGTTTTGTTGATTCGTCTTCGAATCGAACATCAGAAAAAGAAAATAAAACAAATATTAAAATAAAACCGTATACTTTATATGGTTTTCCTTCACTGAAGTCGTAGAACATAACTTTGCCAGAAACATCAACCAGCCTTGTGATATTAAAAGCTACTTCGTGCAAATATAATTAATTAGGTAATTATAGGAAATTAATAAATAACCTACCTTCTGGAAATCGTTGCCTCGAAGGTAATCAAACGACGACGCTAAATTTCAATTACATTTTCTGAAAATAAAATGTTCATGAGAAAACGATATACGGTTATATTTAATGATTTCTATTTAATTAAATTACATTAAAAACATTATAAAAATAATACGCCCAATAAACTATAATAATAATATATTTTTATCATACATTTGCGAAAAGAAAGTGACTATTTTTTATTATTATTATTTCGAAATTTGCGTCCAACTTTTGCTAAGCTAAACAGAGATTTATTACTTTTAAGTATGTATCAAAAGTTGTAAGTAACATAAATATTAAATACTGTAAGATTATTACTAGATATGATTTACCTTTGTTTTTTTTATTCTGTTTATAATAGGTTGACTGGAAGAGATCACTAAAGTGATAAGGTCCAGTGTATCCAAACAATCATTAATTTTGAATACTGTAACAAAGTGTAATAAATAAATAAATAAGATCTCACAATTATGAACAGGAATTCGCAATTCGTATGGCGTTATCGGTATGATATATCTCCCCATATGAAGTATGTGCTATAAAGTCTGATAGCTATAATTACAATAATAATGAGCAAAGATAAAGAAGCTGAGAAATCGCCTGCTAGAAATGTATGAAGCTTTCTCTATTCACTACTCCTATAATAAGGATTACTTATAAAGATTTGAATCATTTAAAATTAACGGGAAAAGTTTATATCTCATTGTTGCAATCTTTACAATTTACTTCATCTAGTATCGAATAATAAGTCGTGAATTTTGACAAAAGCTCGGTGCTTGGGTGCGTGCTATTGCGACAATATTTATATGTCATGGTCATTAAGACTATCTTAATATACTTGTGTATTAAAACATTACCGCTTAAAATTATCTATTTTATGGAAATAAATTTTATAATCTTTGAACAACAAAATGCTAGTTATGCTATTTTAGTTAATCGTATAACTTAAGACGTGAGCATAAGTTATACGATTAACTAAAATCAGCTAATAAGCACAATGTAACATAACTTAAGTATCTAATAATAGCCCTTAAACAACAGCTCCTAATAGAGTACATATTGTATAAAGCAAATTGAATTTCTTTGCGTAGTTTAAGAGTGATGCGCCGGGAAAGTCGGTTCCGGTCACGTACAGACTTTACTCACTAACTGGCTTCGAGCATTAGTTCTAAGTTTCCTAGCTTTACGGCAAATTGAAAATAGATAATTGCGCAAATAGTTGCATGGGCAAACGGTTCGTCTTCAGTTGAAGTCGCTAGTTGATTTTCATTTTGAGGTCAATAGAAATTGCACGGGTTTCTTTCGTTTATATATTTTGCTTGTGTTTAAGCATACGAATTTTGATATAGGATAAGATTATATATAATGATTTATAAAAACGTACACTCTTGAAAAAATCAAGCAACAATAAATAATCTAGGACGATCCATTACGAATAAAATGTTCCTTAAATATTTGATCAACCCTCAGCGGTTCCTTCGATCTTGATTTTACGCACATAATAAAAATATGAGGATCTCTTGAGCGAAACTGTCTGCGGAAATATAAAAAGTTAAAGGGAGATCTTCGGAGTGGGTAGAGTCGTGCGTAACCAGGATGTTTACTTTCCGGCGTAAGATAAATGCCTCGAGACGAAACGATACTTTGTTGCATTTTGTATTTGCTCCTGATATACCAGGTAGGGTAGTCGTTAGATGTTTGTTAGATGTTGAATATACTGATAGTTGTTTGTATGCTTGCTATGCGATGCTTCATACATTTATGTACCGGGTTAGTTTGAAAGTAATGAAACGCGCGCTTATGTGTTTTAGGGTTCATTGACCTCTACAATCTTATTAACGAGAACAATCTATTTCATCACAATATTCTGATTTGTGGAAGTGTTTACATATATGTATTTTATCTCAGCACTGATCTAAATACATAACATATCAAAAATTATGGTAGCATTAAATCTTATACTAGAATAAGAAACATTTTTTACAACTTGTCGTCTGTTTATGGTTAAATAAAATTGCTCCATCGCACTCGTAGCGGCGGGCATCGTAAAGTCGTCATAATATTATGTATTGTTTTATGCCTGCACGATTTATTTTATTTGTCTCGTATACCATAGATAAGGTTTATTGGGTTAAAATACAATTTCCTCAAACAGGGTAGTTGAAATGTAATCTGAGATTGACTGATTTGTTGGCGGCAGAAGTCTATTTATATGATACTAGCAATACGGTTTTACGCGCATTTATCCATGAATTATACACGTAAACCTTGCTCTTGAATCACTCTATCTGATAAAAAAAACCGCATGAAAATCGGTTGCGTAGTTTTATAGAATTCAGCATACAACGAGACAGTGAGAAGAAACAGAGTTTGTTTTGTACTATGTCATTAGGTCTGTCCATATAAAATTGATTGACCCAAAATAACAATAGGACACTCTTATCTCTGTATCATTAGTTACTTAAACAATCCCAAAACAGACGTTGAAATTTCTAGCAATAACTTAACAACGCATTGTATTACGATACTTCACTTAATTAGCGTGCATTGCAATCAATAATACCGCAGAAACCTGTTTATAGTAAGCAAATATTCGAAATTAAATTGCATTTTCGACAGCGGAACAAACAAAAGCTCATCGCTCCGTTCTTGTGCTGAATTACAAATATTTACTCCAGGGAATGATAATTATTTTCATAATTAACACGGTGTAGGACGTTGGTTCATATCGTTTCTACGCTGCGATCTCTGTATAACACAAACACTTGCTTTTTAACGATGTACTTGTAAATTTAATGTTGCATTTTTGTTTTTGACTTCATATGAATATGTTTCAAGACAATACATATTGTTACAAATTGTTTTAATAGTATTAATATATAATTTACTAGCCGTTGTTCGCAACTTCGTCCCCGTCGGACGGATTTCTATTTTTATGTTATAGAGAGTAAATCTTATAAGATATACATATACTGTCGCGCACGTTTTTTCCACATTTTCTATTATATCTTCGCTCCTATTAGTTGCAGCGTGAAGTTGTGTAGCCTAAACACTTCCTCGATAAATGGTCCATTGAAAAAAAAACGAACCAGGAGTTTCTGAGATTAGCGCGTTCAAATAAACAAATAAACTCTTCAGATTTATAATATTAGTTTAGATTATTTTCTTTATAATAATTTAAAGTAGATTTATAAAGGTTTTACATTCTTATGCATGGAACCATACTTAAAATATTTTATATAAAGGCCGGATATACATATTATAAAACAAATAAGCGTTACGAGTCGTTCCTCGTTTTAAACCTAGTACTAAACCAAAGATTTTCGTAGCACTAAGCGTAATAAACTTCAACAGCAGGAGATAAAAATCTTAAGTTTGGGTTAAAATTAGACAGCTTCCGACCTGATTATTTTTTTTAGTGTTGATTAAAGGATGTTAAAGACTGATTGGTCTGCGTGCAACTATCCACTAAAACAATCCCACTAACCATATGACTGTACTCATAGTCTCTTATCCTGAAGGTCTCTTTGAGTTCTCCCAACACCAGACATCGGATTGGACCACTTCTTTCCAGTAACGACTCCTATTTCAATTAAGTTTGTTGTATCATTGTAACATTAGACTTCATATTCAACCACTCAAACTATTGGACGAGACAAGCTCGACTTTCGAACTTTCGGACTTTCGGACTTTCAGACTTTCAGACTTTCGGACTTTCGGGCTTTCGGACTTTCGGACTTTCGGACTTTCGAACTTTCGGACTTTCGGACTTTCGCACTATTATAATTAAAAGCTGCTTGCTGTCTGGAATTATGTGCAAGCGTTAAAGACGAGACCTGTGATCAGATTATTTCTTATGCTCATACATGCTCCGATACAATAATTAAGAATACCTTACCGTAAATGAACTGAAAGTACACAAACTCAGTTTACGCATGTGGTGTGTGTAACTTTCAACTCCTCCAAATGTTTACTTTAATATGTTTCTTCATGTGCTCAAATTGTGTAGTCACTACAATTATTATGATATAAAGAAAACTATTGGTACAATTACTAAATGTAATCAACATTTAGTAATTAATAATATAACATCAAATTAATTTAAATAGGACTTGGCTTCTATTAGATCTCAAAACTTTTTAAGATGGAAAGACTGCATCAAGAGACTTGGCATTTTTTTACATTTAATGTTTTTCGTGGGATTTCTGTTACACGTTGTATAGGGGAAAAATGAAATTAAACGGAAACAATAAACAAGGCGGGCGGAATTTTTTATAAGCAAATATATGACGACGCGGTGATTTTTATAGCAGTGACGTTTGTTTGCTTATGATACTTTAACAAACGGGATTTGAGTCGTTTTGGAACTATTTGACATTATAGTAAGCGTTATTATAAGTTAGTTTTAATTTAGAGCCTCATTATCGGTGGTGATTTGAAGTTACGCTTAATGAATAAATATGTACACAGGTTTAAGATCTATATATCTTTGCTCTAGTTACCGGTAATTTAACACATAGATTTAAGACTTATTCACAAATATATGAACTTATGTCAGAAAACTGGTTGTTTAATCTAACAATTTTATGTATGTCTTGGAAGAAATATCTCTAAAAAATTCATAGTAAGTATACACGTTTTTCTTAAGAAGAGATTGTAATAATGGAAAATTTCCATTTTTTGGAAATGAACGTTGTCTTATTATTTATTTTACTTTGTTATATTAAGTAATGAAAGTCTGAAAAGATCTCTAAGTTATTACACGGTCAAAGTTGAATGGGAAAGTCAAAATTCATTTGCCGACCCCCGGACGGAAAGAACTCCCTGCTGGGCCGAAAACTATTTCTATTCAGAAGGGATTCGACCCCTGGTATCCCATTGTTTTGTAATGTGTACATACAAATATTCTTGCTAATCAAAACTTGTAGCAATCTGGGTTTGTTTAAGCTTCAATTGTTTATATTTTTTACAGGTGCATCTTTTTCCGCATTTGTTTTTACAAGATGACTTTTGCGGTCTACTAGGCTTAAATTCATTAACGGATTGAGACCACTCTCATTCCCTTTTTTACTAACTTAGATAACATATTTTATATTGCAGTGGTGTAACACCGACAGGTCCTAGTGACTTTTGCGTTATTCTTCTTCGTTTTGAATGATTTATGCATTACTACTTCATATTAAAATTATCTTTAAGCCTTTGTAAGTCAATTTATTTAAAAAATTAATTACCTAGGTGAGATGTAAATTAAATGAGAAAATCGAATACACGTCAGATTCAACGATCCTTAATTTTCTCTCTCACATTTATATATAGGTTCTTAATTATATTTATTCGCTTACACTCGTCAAAATAAATTAATGAAAAATTAATTAGTTTATCGCAATTTTTATATTATTGCATTGAAATATTTAATTATTAAAATAATCAATATAAATGTAGAATACATTAAGAGCTTCATAGATGATTTTTTGCTTACCTCCTTTCAAAATTGCATGTCGATATCACAACATTCAAAAGAAAGGAAGCTTTAAAATACCGTGTAGATACCTAATGAGATTTTCTTTCAATATCTGCACATCTAGAAGATCAGCAATAAATGAATACGATATATCCATACATTCTACATAGCGTAATAGATCCGGGAGGGTATCGGTGCGGTAATGACGTAGCGATAACATCTCAAAGGGGATAGATCCCGCCAGCCGATTAAAACTATAGGAACTGCCCGCAACATTAACTAATGACACTCTTGAGATGGGACGATAACTCCAGTCGATTCGTTCGTTTAAGGGTAGCTTTGAAGACACGAGTCTAGCGGTCTTCACAATGAAGCTTTTTGAGTAACTATGAAATGACAATTCAAAAAGAATCGTTATACTTATTGAGAGATTCAGGGCAATGGATTTATCGTGATACAATATGCTTTTTAAAACTCTAATAAGTCTTACGGAATATATATCGTAATAACTGTAATGTTTTCCAGGTATATAATTTGACCGATGCGCATTGGTACGTTAAAGGGAAAAAGTATCCATAGCAACTCAAAATCGTGAACTTTTGTTAACATCATTATTGAAAGAGGGTGTGTGTGGTTTTGGTTCATATTCTGGTTGGCTTGGTAAAGAATACTGCGGCGGTTATGGTTTGAATGGTTTAATGTACACGCCGTGCAATGGTTGGCCGCATACTGGTTTAACTACACTCATAACTTAACCTTTTCCTTATATAAAATACAAACTAAGCGGAAGCAGTTCGATGCAATGCATTTCGCATTACATTGAACAATTACAATTGGTTTATATCTTAATTTGCTTACTACAGTCTGCGTTATCAGCTAGAAGGATAGTGTTGGATGTACCTTTTATAAATTATCGTATCTTTAATTAGGTATTCTTAAATATAGTTAATTTAACCATCATAGATAATGGCAAAAAAACCTTTTCATAAATAAAAACCTATGCAGACAGCTGCGAACATTTTTATGTTAACATTTGTTGTTACATAATGAATTAGAAATTTCCCCCTATTTTTCAGCCATCGATTTAGAAAACAAATTAAAATGTTTCGTCTTGTAAAGTTTATTAGAATGGGACGGATTGCAAATTGGAAATAATAAAGCCGAAGAGGGTTCTCCTCCTAGCAACGTCCCTTGTCAACGCACAATGCGAGCAAATCCTTAAGAGCTGATGTATTTTACTTACGGCTTTCAATGGAGGAAGTATCCGATGCTAAATTAAAAATCAACTGTATACAGGCTGTAGATATATAGGTTATGTACTGGAGAAATGTTTAGTCAAATCTCATGGGAAATGAGTTTTATTTTTAACCGAT
Source organism: Eurema hecabe (assembly GCA_026213755.1). Classification (NCBI taxonomy): domain Eukaryota; kingdom Metazoa; phylum Arthropoda; class Insecta; order Lepidoptera; family Pieridae; genus Terias; species Terias hecabe. The sequence continues at coordinate 6,028,706 of JADANM010006310.1, read as the reverse complement.
TTTCTAAAATAGGTGGAGGTTTCTCAATTCGGATTTGTCTTTTTATTTAAAACATAAAGTGGATTTCACAAATTTTGTTACAAAGAACGCTCATCTTTAAATAATTTGACATATCTTATTAAAGAATAACGAACGTTTTGAACTAAATTGAAAACACTCTATTAACATCACAATAAATAAATTGTCAACTCAAAATAAGCCATGTAAAACCTACAAAATTTTTACTAATTCTTCTACGGCACCACAGTCACGTAACCTTGTAAGTTTTATCGCGATGAAACCCGTGTTACGTAAAAAGAAATGTTAATTAAGATAAAAGTAATGTTATGAGCTTTTGATTAGAGGTTAGATTATCCATGTTCTGCCTTTGTACTTAATAGCTTCTTTGAACCATATTATATAAAGTGGTTCAAGCGTTCGATTAACACATCGATATAACGCTTTTGAATAAAGCACCTCAGAAGGGAGCGTTTTTGATCTTTAATGGCTTAATCAGAATGGTTCTTTGTTGTAACAATTACTCTACTTTGTGAGATCAATGATAGTAAGACGATAAGTAATGTTATAATGTATATATAATAAAATCGAATGCCGTAACTCAGTAAAAAATGTAACAGTCAATCTAAAAACCCTGAATAAATGTTTTTCTTTGGGCTTTCGTTTCTTGTTGTGTTATATATTATGTTTTGAATTATTACCTACTATTCATGTGTTAAAAAATAACACGGAATATTAAGATTGCATTTCATATCCTGAATTAAATTGTGCCTTTGACCGACGTATCTACGGACGTAACCTTTTAACTTTATTCAAAATTCTATCTGCCCTTTTATATCCAAATGTACACTTTGTCGGTACTTGTAAAGTTAGTTGACTAAATTATGCGTTAATAAAGGTCTATTCACGGTTCTAGAACAAAGTTTTAACAAGGACAAACTAATAGAACACCAATTATTTTCTACGAACTATTATTGTTAGTTTGAATCAAAACGAACGAAAATGATACCGAAAATAATACCTTCAATCTACATTTATAACGATGTATCTAATATTTTAAGGGCGTAAAAGCTTTGTTAGTTTATGTGTTGAAGAGTCTAAATACATATGCGATAACTTGAAATAGCGAAGAATAGTTGTAATATTGAAGGTAAACAACCTTACTACCAATTTTTCTTTAAACGATTAATGAAAAATACCTGTTACATTTTAAGCGATTAATTTTTATTTAAAAGATTTTTTATAGAACGAAAAAAAACGAACGATAAATACCTACCCAAATGCAAATTGCGAGATTAATCTTTAATTTAGTATTTGGATTTATACGTAATGAACAATCCACTATCAGCGTCTAATAGTTTATACCAAATGTTGAATACAATTGAAGGATAATCTTTGTCAAACAATGGCCTAAGGGCCGTCTTGATCCGTGTCGAAGTGTGTGAATTAATTATTCCGTTCAGTATTGAGGTGGAACCTAATGGAGTTTTGTTGTGTTTTAGAGCGGTCTTCAACCGCTGCAGGCTACAGTGATTGATACTAGTATCTTACTTTAAATTTGATTAATCGGAATTCTAAGCATCTTATATTGAACTAGGTATGTATTTGCACAAAATAATAATAATAACAAATCAATGAAACTAATTTTGGATTGAAAGCAATGTTAGATTCACAATACTTTCAATTGTAAAAAAATAAATAATATTTCTATTTGTAGGACAATTGTTTTTCAAAAGACAATATAATATAACATTATTTCGCACTTAATTCTCAAAAAACTACACACTATAAGTTAGTTTATTATATCAATGTAATATTTATTATTTACAGTAAACTAAAATTTATTACAATTTTCGAGATTATTAAACTATCGACGGGCTGTGAACGTGACTTACTGCTGTCGATTCATCGAATTTATTTTCGGTAGATTACAAAGTATCTGAAACGAAATCGTCAAATTTTAAAACATATATAATAAAAGAAATTCACTAATGTTATATGTTAATTATTTACGTTCAGTAATTCAATAGCATTGTAAATATTTGTTATTCTTGTTACAAAACAAAGTCGTTGATAGAAAGTCGAGTCGAATAGCCTTAGGCATTCATTAAGATTTATAATTTTAATTGATTTATTTGACTATAGACCGTAAAATGTGCGATATGTTCTGCCCCCTGCGGTCATGTCTTCATTAATATGCTTGCGTGGGAGATATGAATAAGTATGATGTTGTAGCAGTGAATTAAATACATACAAGTTTTATTATTTTCTTTGATAGTGATAGTCACTTAATATTAATTATTTTTGATCATAGTATATGATACCCTCCGTCTATGGACATTTGCAAGCTAGTACCTTGCGAATACCTATTTCAATACCCTTAATAATAGAAAAAAGGTAGAAATTAGGACAAAAATTGGGAAACGCGGAGAGAAATACGGTACAATGTCGTCACTATAATTAGTAATGTATGTATTTAGGTAATTTTGAATACCAGTTTCCCGCGGAGGAAGTATCTATCGAGGTAAAAGATCGACGTAAACTATATCTACTCGAATGGTGTTTCTGTAAGAACTCATAGTTTCAATCAAGAAATCCTTTTTAAATAAGGTAGAAAAAATCGTTGACAGGGTTTATTATTTATAAAGTATAGGAAATAAAAATATTATCTATATTGCTATTTCAAGTAACATACTACGCGTTCCATAAACATGTATGTTACTGAAGTAAATACATTTTTATCAAACCAACTAAAAAGTCAAAGTTCATTAGAATGTATAAAATATATAATAACATTAAAAGTAATTTGGGGTGCTAGGGCGCGCCTGCAGAACGATTAAAATTGTTTGCACGACTAATGAAAACAGTATGACGTGGCGATGCACGACGGGAATACACGTCATTATACATGAGATACTTTTACACGAACAGACATCACTTACGATACGACGGAATAAACATATTACGATAATAATATGAGTGATATATGTCTAAAGCTACTGTAAATTCAGAAAATTCAGTGTCCACAATGATACATCTTATACTCATCGTTGTATGAAGGCTTAAAGTATAACTTTGAACTTTCATACAGACTTACATAATTTAGAGAGATAAATAATATCAATACATAGTATAATCAAGTCGCTATCCGCCGTCTGTCTATCCCTATGTATGCTTATATCTTTAAAACTACTCAATGGATTTTGATGCGTTTTTTAAATAGAGAGAGTTATTCTTAAGGAAGGTTTATGTGTATATATTACATGCGGGGCACGGCTAGTTTTGTGTAAACTAATTATAGCATCTATCTTTCTGTGGCGATTGTATTTAACTGTTTTTTTATTATTTAGTAGTAGACACTTAAATATTTGATCCTTGTCCTGATTATTTACATAGCCTAAGACCTTTCGTATCTCTATTACCTACTACTAGAAACATCGCATCGTATTCGTTCGATGTAATTGTATGATTTACTGCAAAAACTAAGGTGCGCCACTTCGTTGCTAAAAGATTTTCATTAATTAATGAATCAGAGACAATCTTTATAATGAAAATTATGATATTCATGTTACAAAGTAATTCGCTTTGTTATTATTATCGTAATGTTGATATTGAGTACTAAAATTATTCCTATAACTAACTTAACACCTACTTACTTTTCTATCTTATTTGTATGCAAGTTCTTTAAGTATCAAAACGAAATTAAGATTTAAACGGAGCATATGTAAAAAAAATATACAAACATGAAAAAAAAATCAAGATGTACTTTATTCCAACCAAATTCATGGATCTCAAGAATTCACCCCTATATTAAAATATGTACAATAACGAACATGAACGTGATCTTTACTAATCAGGCTATTATCATTCGTAGCAGAATTTCGCAGGCGTTCTCACAAAACATTCTTGTGTACGAGCGAAATAAGTTTTATACGAACGGGGCCAAGGAATAATGAAGATAACCGTAATCAAGATTTTAATAAATCCTCCATTCAACCAACCCTCTTTCTTAACTCTAGACCTTTCCATTACACGCTACTTACAGAATTGTTTTTAAACAAACGTTCAAATGTATTGTCCATTTATATTTATGGGTAGACGTGCCTAGAATAATTTTGAAATATATTATTTAAGGAATAAAGTAAGTACCTAAACATAATTTTTAAATGATGAAGTGTTGTGACTGCGTTTATTTTTAGATATGGTTTGAAATATATTTAAGTTATTATTGGTCAACGAATAAATAATAACGAATGTTTCCTTAAAATATAAAACGCATTTAGTTATTGTTGCACCTCACTTTAAAACTTATCTGAATTATCATAATTTCTTGTAAAATTATAAGTATATGGTTGTTATATTTTTTAATAAATTGTTAATCACATTTACATTACTAAAGGAAATTATAAATTTTATACTTATAATACCAACCGTGTATATACAAAATTATCTTATATAAAAATGATCTTTTAAACATTCCTTAAAACAATTAACTCATATATATATTTTTGAAAACAAATAAGAGTTTAAAAACCTTTCACGGATTAATAGTATGCTCTTGAAAGAAGAAAAACTTTTATTTTATTTTTCCTCAATAGCGTTTAAAGTTTCAATGCTTAAACTTAGCCACTTGAAGACTCAATCATCATTTGCTGAGAATTTTCTGATTTTTCTGCTTCATTAGATAACTTGTTCAGTACTCTCCTTTTAACCTGTAACAAGGTAACTTAATATTATTTATTTAATATTCGAGTATTTATTTGTTCGCGATCTTTTTCCATAAGTCATGTAATGTCTGTCATTTCAAGACCATTATTCATTCTTAAATCAAAATTATTGTAGAAAATTTTTAAATTCATTGTATGTACGACAGATTACACTATATCTACATAGGTGTGATTAAAATAATGTAACAATTGTTTAACATTATAAAAATCTAATTAGCAAATCCTATTACTTAAGGTAAGAATATTGAGGAAGTAGACGTTTTTATTTTATAGTTTAAAGTAATTATTAAATAGTACATTGTATGCATATATTTTGAAAATATATGTTCTAAAATTTTAAAACATAGTATTACGTAAATATCGTCACTCAATTTGAGACTCTGTTACCAACCATAATAGGTGTTCATCGACACCAAATTGAATCCTGATTGAAAAATTGCGTTACCCGCGTCTACGGTGACAACCTTTTAGTGGTAGAAATTTATAACAGTAGTTCCCATTAAGGGAAGTGCTCGACTCTTCTCAGTGATGCATAGCTCTCCTAAGTAAATGTTGACAAGTTTCGCACGTAATGTTTGCTAAGGTATGTATTTTTTATATTGAATTTTGAATATTTTATAACTAGCAGAGTGAGTACTAAATTATTGTTTGAACGCTAGTTATGGTAGCGGAACCCTAAGGTATTGCCGAATTAGCAATACCGAATTGGGCAACATCATACAGGTGTGTTTCGCGGTACCGCGACCACCGCGATGCATTGAAACATGCA
>JADANM010006310.1:6006440-6023113 GCA_026213755.1 Eurema hecabe | reverse complement strand
TTAATATTAAGTTAGTTTTAGTAATCTTGTATTCTTTTATAATTAAAGTTTTATAAATCAAGCATATTTTTTTGCATCTCCTGGGCTCGCTCCGTTTATCTCGCTTAGTGTATTTGTATTTGTTTTTGTAACGAAAGTACTTATTTTTAAAACATGGATCGGGAATTTTATTTATTCATCACATAAAAACGTTCCTATGTTCTATATAGCTTCTGTAATTCAATCCTTTATTACTGATAGGTGAAATAGGTTATAGTGTCTTTTAATTTCGTCAGTGTTTTTAATGTTTATATGCATATTTATGTGGTTCTGTAATTTAAAATGAAATTAATAAAAAATGACTGTGCCTCGAGGCCATACGTCAAATCTGTTTATGTTGAGAGATGAATTTTCGTGTTCCATAAAAATTCTGTTTTTAGTCAAAGGGTAGCCAATCAACATGTCATGATTTTGATTTAAAAACTTGTACATACTATCATAAAGCAGAAGTTTACATTTTCCAATTTATTTTCCGAAACGATTCTATTAAAACGGTATACATTTGAGTGTTCAAATGTTGCAGTTGTGCCGTTTGAAAACAAGAGCAATAATTAAAGCTGTGGATTGCGCGGTAAAGGCTTCGAACAAATAAATTGTACCAACGATAATAATCGTTTAGTATGGTTGACCAAACATTACAATTACTTGAATTACAGCTTTTTTTTTAATAAAGCGTGGGCATTTAATTTAACATATTTAAAAAAAAACAGTATAGCTGAATTTTTTGTAGTTAAAATATGGAGTATAATGATTGTACAGTGTTGGATATAATAGAAAGAATCTGTGACAGGTACATGCTTCTTTTAAATTAAATGATCCATATCAATACAAAAATTTAAATTTAGTTATTTTATTGTTAAAGCTTAATATCATTGAAGTTTACTCTAATGTATACGTTAATCAAATTGCGTAAAATCTCTTACATATCTACGTTTATTTTTACAATAATAATATATTACGCCTTTTATATTTTTGCTTAGAAGAATAGTGTAGTAGTTTCGATACCTAATATGGATAAAAATAAGAGGTAACATTTTCAGATAATACTCCATACAAAATAACAAAAGCATAGCATGAGTTGCTCTTTGAAAATCTTTTAGTGGGTTGCGGATATCTTCACAGGAAAACCGCGTTCAATCTTCATATTGGCGGAGAACTGCGTCTCGCAAATACAAAAACCTTTTCAAACATAAGCCGGAGGGTATGACCGGAGTAGTTGGTCAATGGGTAAATAATAAATATCCAGGGGCCCGTGATGGATAGCACTGTTCCGGCATTTCCACCGACTATTATAATACATTTTCGTTATTACATTCATGTTTTTGTATGGTTTTCAATTACAATACTTGAATGTATAAGATAGTATTTTTTGTGGCCTTGCTTACTTGTAGCTTGGTTTGTAATTGGCTCGCAATTAAATTTACTTTAGAAATAGAGTTCTTGAATGATGTTTGGTAAGATTCATATATGGTTAGCTGAATCATTTAGATGTTTAACGAAATAATAAATCCAATAATACTTTTCGTTATAACCAAGCTAAGGATACATGTAGTTCAGGCTTAGAATCTGAATAGTCAGGGTCATTGTATCTTCTGATATCGCGTATTCGCGTATGTTTTGACATTTCATATTCAATACAGTCTGCTTTCACGGTTATTGAGTTAGTTGCTTTTATTGGTCATTTATACCTACAAATTGATATTCAGAGTTAGATTAAAATTGAAACAGCAATTATAAAAATTTGCTATGATAATTCATAAGAAGAGATAGACATTAATTTAAATTAATAGAATAATAACTAGCTGAAAGAATTTGAAACTGGTTGTACGTTCTAAAATTATACGATAATTTTCGCTAGTGTTACCACTAATAATATTGAATTGTAAAACATCGAAAGAAATAAATAGACTCAGGATATGGGACACAGCTATAAAACTGACATCGTTAAAAATAAATCCTCTTACAAAATTGTACTGGAACTTAATAATATGTGGTCTGACTCCCATTATTCGGGGTATAAAGTTGTCAGGACTCTTCAGTTACAGGCAGTAGGTAGTCTTTGACGTGCATATTGAATTTTCTCACCGCTCCTAGCATGCTTATTTCGTTAGTTGCTTGTAGTGACTATATTATGCACGAGCTGTATTGATTTATTGCCCTTTGGAATGCGTGTTTGTCTAACATGGAATTTTCGAAATATATAAGTAACTTCAGCGTTCGTTAGATACATTGTCTTGTCACTGCTTAAATGTTTTTCTAATTTGTATGGAAGAACTGCTAAGTCAGAAATTAATTCCATTTGTATTAAAGCGTATTTATTATTGAAATATTGGCTAAATCGAACCACCCAAAATCATATTAAAAAAAAAAAACAAACGAACTTTTAAAATTAAGAATTAAACTACAATTTACCTATTCATACACACATATAAACACTATACTCATATAATATATTGTATGAAAATACACGTAACCAATAGTAAGAAGGTGAACGTGAAGCAATTTTCCCGCCGCGAGTTTTGAGGTCGATAACTTTAATGAAAAACAACTTATGATTGCTTCGGCCGTAGCTCGAACAATTTTAAATCAAAAATGTTTCTCGGATAAACGCTGAACCGACGTGTATTGTGTAATTGTTTTGGCGTGTTTGCGTATGTTTTAATTGGGTATGAACTATGAGCTTGTTTACTTTCAACGTTTGCGTATTTTTTACGAGAGTCGAGGTAATCTACTAACGGCAATCAAGGATTTCAAAACCCTAGAACAGTAAACTATTATGAGAAAAAGCGTACCTGTCGTGTATGATAGAAAGTGACCAACGCTGCATGAGTTAGTTGCCGGCCTGAGAGACCGCTAAAATACATATATACAACATTAAAATAAGCTTATTATGTTCATACACATTAGGTTTATTATCTGATATGAAAAAGTCTCTTCATATTAAAACGTACTACAGTGAACAGTTCACGATCCTTTCAGATTAAGATCGGCGAACAAGTTGCAGAAAAAATGGCAAAAAATGCAAGAACGTGAGTCACATGTTTATCTTACAGTTTTTCTTTGGAATAATTCCAAGTCTTAAGTACAAATAATAAGCGGGAGCCGTTGCTGAATATTTAAATGAGGCTTAAGATCTACTGGATACAATACACGTCAAGTGTAAATTGCTTCGTTCCTAGCTTCATATAACGCGTGAAACGCTTTTAAGTTGAGAGTAGTTGAAATAATGTTAATACAAGTTTAGCGTCGGATTTATACGCAAACGTTTTAATATAGCACGACGCGTGTAACATGAAACATTTTTTGAATACAAAAAAAAATAATTACATTTGATACAGTTACTGAACAACTTAATCCGTTTAGATCTAATTCACGGATTAAGTCTTAAGTAATAAAATACACTACTATTATATTCGTAAATTATAAACAAGTTACCGCTTTATACTTTTTAAACTAACCTAGGTATTTGTTATGTTCTAGATTGAAAAATACACGCAAATACGGTAACTTTAAATCAAAATGCGACAAATAATTGTACCTGTTATTTCTTCTACTTTGATTATTTAGTAGGATGAAGAAAAGCTGGTATTTTCACTGATGTTTGTTTCGGCGTGCCTGTGAACCCGTCAAGGTGCAATAAGGTAGGAAGGGGGCAACCATTCAGCGGGTTTTTAGTCGGTAGTTACTCAGAGCCCGACATAACCTATCCACCTCCCGATGCTGGGCGGGTCTCCGTAACAGAATTTTCCACCTGAAAAAAAAGGAAAAGATGGTATTGTTAAAACGTGTGAAAACAATGTCACAATATACTACCTATCTAAACTAGCTTAAAATATTTTAAAACAAGCGTCTACGTAATTGTACAACACCAACATGTTTTCAACTATCAAGCGTATCTTGCACAATGAAAAAACTTCGAGCAAGAAGCGTTCACGTATTTATTTGCTCAGTCTACAGATCAATTGAACTCTCAGCCTCGTGTTTCATAAATCACAGCAAAAGTGAACATTTATTTGAACGGTGCTGGTTCGATGGGTTTTCTTTCGTGGTTTTGTTTTTCACGTTCATTTATTACATTACATTGTTATTTTAAATGTTATTATTAAGTCGAAACTATAGAAATAAATATATGTACATGTATCGCAGTCAGGAAGTTTGTATAGAATTGTCCAAGCTCACAATAGCTTCATCCACTCGCTTTTGAGGTTAAACAGACGCGCTTGTTCTAAACTGTCCCATAAAGAAAGCGCTAGAAGTGTCCGCTTGATCGTAAACAGACGCGATCTCACCGCAGCCATTTAGGAGGACGTCTTAAAGTTTTGCAAGTACCAATTGCTGGTGAACCCCAAACTGTTCGCAAGTTTGACCATTCTAAACCCGCACAGACTGTTCACTACACTAAGGTTAATTGGAAATTTCTCGAAGTGTGATCGAATTGAATATATTGGATCGAATTCTTGAAATTCTTGAAACATTTTTTAATTAAAATTTCTGGTTTCACATCAATACGAATGATTTCGCGAGCATAACTATATACTACAAATATGTATGACATATTAAAATACACAACTACCATAAAACTACCATGAATCACACACAAGGTAGATGTAAAAATTCTCGAACTTACAAAGTTAAATCTACTGATTCGTACATTTCCTTTTCAGCGCAATAAATGCTCAAAATTTTCAAAGTTGAACGTTAATATTTGAAAGTTTGTTGACATTACTACGCGCACATCCTCTTTGCTGTGATAACAGGAAGCCTTAACTTTTATCCTTTCTACGACCGCAGACAGAAAATGTTTTCAGAGACCTTTACTTTATATACCCGTTGCTTTAACTAAGGAACGTTAGGGAGAAATAATAATTGTATAACTGTTAATTAAAATTTGTATGTAGACACTTTTGTTTTAATTTCTATAAGCAATTGGATTTCTACATAAAATTACACCAAATATTAATGCTCTTATTTTTTTTATAGAAATTTTTAAAACGCTGTCAAATGGTGTACTGTCTGCTTTACGATACCTACTACTTACAGAACTATATAGTTCTTATATTAAAATCATGGCAATACATGTTCACGACAATTACATTACGTACTCCCTAAATTTGTATTTAAAACTTAGTTTTATAAAAACATAACACGACATAAAACAAATGGACCATAAAGTATGCCACAATACTCCATAGTAATATATAATTAAGAAAGTTTCAATACCTTACAGTTGGTTAATTAGCGTTCTAGCGTTTATGTAACGCGCAAACTTCTAACTCGGCTAGTTGTTAAATGATATCGAACTAACACTGAACATGCTTGAGAATCTAGATTTGCGGATTAGTTGCGAGAACTTCAGCCGTTGTTCTAGGTATTTCTATGCATACCAATTAGTAATTCTTCTTGCATTTAATCCTTTGAGACAACTGTATTCACATAGACATTTATGCTATCTTTGTAAACAAACCGTATATTTTAATGTTAATTATGACCGGACCAGCTTTTGTGACACGCTTTTACGCTAAATTGAAAACAACTCATGGTTTATTCAGTTCACGCACGTATCACGGCCAATCTAAAAGGAACCATCAGATATCTTTACCAATATGTCACACACGGGTCATTGAGTTACGCTCTGAATTCTCCATGGGTCAAGATAAAATTGCCACTATTCTATCAGAATCATTTAACTCTTATATATTTCCATTCATTATTTCGAATAGTATACTCCATACATTTCTGTTGAACCGTTGATTCTGAGCAAATGCTTTATAATTCATGGCACTGAAGTGTTAAATTAAATCTTTTTCACTTTATCGCGTCCGCACATAGTGCCTTTGCGATTCAAACGGTAATGCGGACTTAACAGTATTAAATTGCAAGCGAAGAGCCTTTCTAGCGAGTGTGAATCGGAAAAAAGGTGGAATAGAGAACAATACGAGGGCACCAGTTAGCAGCTGAGTGCTTGGGCATATCTCGTAATGCGCCGCGATACTAGGGCTTATTCGGCTAGAATAGAAAATTTATCGTTTTGCAACAATGGGGTGCTTAATCCAATTTTGCTTGGTCGTGATTTAATTCTGGAGGCTCATACGATTCAAATATACAATAGTCTGAGCTTTGCTTTTGAAACGTTTTCATTACCGCTAGACCGGATATTATGCACTCGTGTTTCATTGTTGCTGAATAGAACATTTGGAACATTATAAATATTTATGAGGCTTAAGTTACCTGCACGAAAAACATCGCACATTTCCAAGCTGGAATAACGGTAGAGGTACTTTATGATTAAGTCAAAAGAGATATTGCTTCATCGCAATTTTAAAGGAAATGTATAGACGTTTTTCAATTGAATTTGACTTTTTACCGCTAGTAGTGAAAATTGTATACTATATTTGTTCATAAAAAATACGAAAGCCACATAACGTTTATTTGTCATATAAAAATATCTGGACGCAATTTAAGTAAATTAAAAAAATTAAATTGTTGACTTTAACTTAGGTAATTTTAAAATAAGTCTTAGGAGTAAATTCCAATACAATAAAGTTATAATTCGAAATTGTAATTGTAAGAGCACAATATAAATTAAAGCGAGTTTTGATTTTGTTAATCCTTTGAAATCGGTATAAAGTTTATATCCTTCAATGAGGCGGGATTGTCTCGATACAAAGTGCTCCATTGCTTGATTGAATATTGATTGAGATAAGTTCATCTAAGAGGATTTATTTCATTTCTTTTTTATCTGTGTACATATTTCCCCCTTGTAGTTTATAAACTATTGATGACAAAAACCAATTTGATGTTATTGCATATGTGTAGCTTCTGATTTATTTTTAAATATACAAATAAATATACAAAACGATTGGTTTCGAATTGTTTAGTAATTCAATTAAGATTCAAAAATGCTTTATAATAAGTACGTTGTTTAGTTTAATAAGAATGGGCGACTTGGTGTATTAAATATACTGAAATCGGCCGGCGCTTTCTTTCCCGGGATCATGTCGCTGAGAGTAGGAACGAACTTGTCTCAAATCGAGCTCTTGCTTGAAAAAGTCTCTGCAACACACTTGCGACAACGCGCGTACTCATGGGCGGCGCTGATCACTCTTCATGAGGTGACGTGCCTGCTCGTTTGCCCCCTTTTATGTATAAAAAAAAGTCATTACATTATCCTTCAAGCCACTTTTTTACTAAATTAGGCTTAATAGACAATAAAATCATATGGTAAGTTTTTTTTTTAAACAAGCAACATCAATAGAAGTATCGACGCCACGTCGACGCCTTTCACACTAGAACTTTATATGTGTTATTTAATTGACTGTATACTTACATATGTATGTTAATAAACTGTCTTCGAAGGAACGATACACAAAATAAGCAGCAAATCCAACGATGTCATTGTCGATTTCTCAAACAATGCAGTAGTACCCCTCGAGCGCAAGGACTAAGGAGGCTGTCTCGTCATGCAGGCCATCAATCAAGATCTGGGTACAGACAAGATGACCAGCCACTTGTGGTAGCACTTCCTTATTTATCAAGCCTGACTCCAACTGTAATGGAAAAATATACTCTTAGCACGTTAAATCGAATTCACAGATAAATTTATCATTTAAAATATTGCAACATCTCCATCAATTGTGCATTGATATAATATTTATATACCTTAAATAAAATTCCTAGTATATTTTTATACAAATATTTAGTTTATTTTTTGATTTTATAACTAAAGATCTGAAAGAAGTGACTTTTAGATTTGATTACGTATAATTAGCTACTATTAAAGTACAAATAACAAAAAAAAATTATTGTTTTGTTATAATTTAGCTCGCTTAATTAAAAAAATCGCATAACTTAGGTTACACATAAGTGTGAACCTACTACAGTAAATAAAGAATGTTATCTATTCTTCTATATATATTCTATATTTGCCGAGATTAAGTACAGTTAGCATAATAGAACAAATATGCAAGTTACGTGTAAAATGTGAATCATTTAAATTGTAGTATAAGTTGATCTTGGCAATATAACTTTATAATGAAACTACATTTTTAAAATTAACATTATTAAAACAGTGCCCTCGTCTTACTAGGCCCTTTCTTTTAAACTACCTACATTTTGAACTGGTAGAAATAAGTGTTTGTTATGGATTGTAAAAGTCAATACTTTCATCTATATTCTCTTTGTTCGATATTATTGCTAATGCTTTTTGTCGTATGAAAAAATAAAATAAAAAAGTAAATAAAAAAAATTATGACTTGAATAAAAACGAGTGAAGTGTCTTTGTTGCAAATATAATAAATTATAGTACTTCTAACAACAATTCGTAATTATGATATCATAAAAACTAGACAATATTTTTAAGTGGATTGTGCCTATTCATTAGAGTGTGGCTTCATTATTCGAAATATGAAAGCGAATAATATTTTAAATCGACTTCCACGGCCGGCGTCAATTTTATTAATTTGTGTCCCTGATTAATTGCTATTGTAAACAATTGAACATTATTAAGTGATTACGTTAGTTTCATGTTTAATTACTGTTCAATTCACTTTAGTGGCGCATTACGTATTGAGTGGAGGCATTTGTTAAGTTTATTCAAATCGTTAAATGATTCATAAATGTATAAAATTTTGCTTATTTTTGCATCGAATGGTATCTCATCCATATAAAATACGATTTGAATTAATATAGCCTATGCTACACATAAAAAGAATTTGTAAGGTATCCTATGGCATCGCAATGAGCCAAACTCTACTTATTCTTGGATTGTTTACAGAACAATTCTACATATAAGCTACTTAGATATAAGAAATGACGCATATTACTCGTATAAGCTAGAAATGCTTGTGAATAAAAAATATTGCATTGAAATAACAAATTAACTCTAAATCAATATTCAAAGAAGAATCAAGACACATTACTCTAGTTAATTCAAAACATAAATAATACAAAATATTCCTTTAAAATTTTGTAAACAAATCAATCAATAATTTACATACAAAACCTATACAGAGCGTTGATTAATATGTGTGAGCTCGTTCGATAAGGCTTAGCAATTGAGCAGAGTGCACTACAGATTAAATGCATTTTGTCGAGAGCAACGCTACATAAAAATAGAGTGATTGGAATCACCGAATCACCGTGAAATCACTGTGTTGACACAGCGTCGATAGATTTGACATACGGTCTAGTTAGATCGCCAGCTTTACTCCAGCTGTGGGGCTTAGGGAAAATATAAATACAAAAAAGGGAAGCGAATAGTACGTTGTTATTAATTTACTCTTAATTCCTTTAAAAACTCTGTTCATGAATATTATCTGAGTATTGCTTTCAACTCAAACTAGAACTCTATTTTGTATCTATGTTTCAATAATTAGTACCTATCTATATATTATTATATAACTAACCTATATGATGTATGTATGTATGTACGTTTTTATGGTTTGTATGTTTAATTAGTTTATATTTTATACAATGTGTTAAAGAATAAGTTGCATATCGCCGTCTGATTTACTTTTGTTATTTTCTTTTTACTCTCTACTAAATATGGGTTGCCTGGAAGAGATCACTCTTAAGTGATAAGTAAAAATAATAAATAAATAAATAAAATTATATTAGTATTGTTGGATGTTAATCTATGTTTGAAGTACATGCTTATTACTAGTCCAATAAAGAGCATTTTCATCTTACAAGAAAGAGTTCTAAGGTTTTACTGGTATATTAAAAATATGTAAATTCTTTAACTTTAAATTACAGTTACACAGTTCAGAATTATAACTGTGAACTTCTAGTAACACAAGAACAAGCTGATACTTATTATAAAGGTAATTGAGTACGTTTGACGAACGGCGAATGGCCTACGATCCGCAAACAACTTTGACTCAAGTTCCCGCTCTTTGGTATACAGTTTGCAGATTTACAATGCTTTGTTTCGACGCTTGTAAATTTTTACTTGTCCCATTTTGTTCTGCAACTAAAAGCCGTTCTCTAAAAATACAAATGTAATGTTTGGTGCAATTTCTCGCTGTTTGAAATAAATGTACTTAAGCGATTGCACTATTATAATAAAACGTTTCCCTGAAAATAGTTTTAAGTGAAAAGGCCGCCTGTTACGCTTAATATTGTAAATTCTATTAGTATTTTGTATTTTTGTTCTTTTCTTATAAGGGCATAAGAAAAGTGTTAATAAGTACATAAATATTTTTTGGTAAATAACGCGAACAATACCTACAGTGATATTAAAATAATATATTCCACGACTGTTTCTAAACTATCCCGCATTTCCTCTAAATGCAAGTGCCCTTGAATCTGAAGTATATATTTTATACGGTAAGTAAGGAAACATTTCTAGAGCCATCCCACACGAGTATGAGACGTGCTAATGGTTTTCGTGAAAAATTGTTTTTCCTTCCGTGAAACATGTACCTACTACAATAACTGAAAAAATCCGTCGACGACACATGACGCCAAAATCGTGAGCGCTGCTTCCCAGTCTTAATACTGGCTGTTTTATTACATCACACATTTTTATGAATACTTAAGAGTTTTGCGTATTTTTTAACAAGCTAGTAACGTTGTGTAGGAAATAAATAACTTCTTACGTTCAAAACTGACTTAACGCAACATAATATAAGCGCAAAATTTTTAAGACCCAAAAACGTACTAATTACGACGTCTTACCTCGTGGTCTAACTAGGTGATTGGTTGCCGGTGCTTTTACGCGCAAATGTATGTGTGCCACCGCTGCTGTGCGGAACACTTTTTAGGTTGATTTGTTGGTGTGTAACACATCTATTAACTATAATATCATTGCCTGACTCTAATAGAATCTTAACGGTTTTTGTCTTTGGAAGTAATGTTTTAAATATTCTATCGAATAACATTATTACAATTGCTGTTGTAAATTTTTTAATCATTCTTAGCTAGGTACCAATCAACTACAGAATTCATAATCGGATCGTTAAATAATCATAACTTATTTATTAAATTTCTTACAACACAACCGAAGTCTAGAATACAATAAATATTTAAGGCGTATTTGTTTTAAACATCCCATTTGCATTTTGGCTACTATAGCTGGCGCGTGTTTCGGTTTCATAAAAATAATTTCGTAGATGTCCCATGTAGTTTTTATCTTCAGAGATAAATTCGTCTGCAGCACTATTTTATGTAAACTACGAACGTTCAAAATACTCCCTAATAAAATTGGCTTATGTTACGACTTTTAAAACTACTCTTAATCATAGTTCTTACAATTGATATATGTATCAAAGGTTCCAAATTATAAACCTAAAAAGAGCACTGTACCCACAATTTACGAAAAACTATTGATAAAAAAAACAAACAAAAATAATTAAAATCCAATAAACGAATTATAATAAATTAAACAATTATTATTTTCAAAATCCTAATTGGGTTTTATGTTTATACTTTAAAGTTACAAACTGTCCTGTGTTGTTGTAGCGCTGTAATGAATAAAGTAAAAAATCTTGTAATAAATAGTTCTAACTCTTGTATTATTAGTTGCAAGGTTCCATGCTGCAAATGATTCAGTATTAAACCATGAAATTTCAATTGCGATTCAAAATTAACTGTTAAACGGTACTTGAGAGCTTAAAATAAAACTTGAAAGGTAAAGGTTTAGCCGACTGCCATAAATATGTGCAGCACGAATTAATACATGTAATAGCGCCTTATCTTCTAAACTACTTCCCTGCTATATAATTATCGCTCAATAACCATCAACTACATAGGATTACCAGCCATGAATTATAATTTTCTGAAATTGAATTCCGACTAATACTGCTATTTGCATAATAATGAGCCGGCTCCCGATAAAACTTTCATTATTCATCGTCTCGAAGGTTGCGTTGTTATTTATTCCCATTAATTTTTAAGGTTTATTCCGTAATTTGGGAGTGGAGAAAAATTCGCTTTCTTATTATTATTGAAATAAAGTGATTGGAATTAAAACTGTTCTAGTTGACAAGGAGTAGATAATTAATAACATACCTATTACCTATACCTACAATACTATTTGAATTTGAGTGTTTTACTATTTTTTTCTACTGAGTCTGGTGACTGAAGTATATTAACTTTTGTCGAGTCGGTC
The DNA here is from genome assembly GCA_026213755.1 of Eurema hecabe. Taxonomy (NCBI): domain Eukaryota; kingdom Metazoa; phylum Arthropoda; class Insecta; order Lepidoptera; family Pieridae; genus Terias; species Terias hecabe. The sequence continues at coordinate 6,010,965 of JADANM010006310.1, read as the reverse complement.
TTATGTTATAAAAGTTAAAAGCACTCGTTTACACGGAATTTGGTTTTCATTTTTGTATTAACAGCAAGTCATATCAATCGGCCCTAGTTTCAAAAACATTTGTTCAAAAACAAAAAATAATTAGTACCAACAGCTATCACAAATGAGCCAAACTTCGCCCATTCATGTTTCCGCTATATAAATTTAAATGAGTTCATTAAGCATTTAAATTTCCATCTATATTTAGTTGGGTTCTGAATGTCTGCACTGTCAAGACCGCTCCTCTGTAACGGCGAATGAAAACGTCCATAATTACCTCTTATACAGTGCACTGAATCAAGCTATTAGACAACAAAGGAATCGATTAATCGCAGGACGACCGTATTGTTCTAGCTACGTTAATAAGTTTGTTATATAAATTAGGATTATTCTTAAGTTCCGACGTTCTAGCGATGACGGAACTTGATAGCGGAGTTCTGCTGAACTGTAAAAAGATACGTCTTGCTTTAAACTCTTCATAGTATCTTTCAGTTATAAAAACTTTGAAGTCAATTTTTTAAAGGATTTTGTTTTCAGTGTCTTAACTAAATAAGATATTAACTTAACTCGAAAAATATATTTGCCCCTTATCAAGATTTGTAATTTATATTCTTAATATGATTTTGGAGTATATTATTATTAAAGATAATATAATTTTCTAATAAGAAAGTTCATTGATACTGCTCCATGAGGTGACACACTGTTTTCAAGTTTGTACAACGTGTACAAAATAGTAAGAACACAGTATTAAGTGACATTACTTAAGTACATTAATGAACACTCTTGCCAGCTTAAAAGTTATAAATTTATATTTTATAGTTCTAATAAATAATCAGTTATAACAGTATTAATGTCTCAAACATACTACAAATAGTTATACTATAATATGTTACGTTGACGTATTTGTCACCAAGCAAATTTACAAGAACTGTTGATGATAGAAAATAATTAATTAAAATATTAAAAGGAACGGCGCTTCAATATAGCACATTTAATTCACGAGTTAATTGAATAATTTCTTCATTATTACGCGTGAAGGCTCAGGTACGGTTCAATTAATAATCTAATATATGTGCCAATTATATTTTCATCTTAGAATGCTCGATATTTTATAAGTTTATATAGTATAATTGTTAACTGGTTTTATTATTACGATTTACGTCGCCAGTCGGGCTTAAACGCACCGGGATAAAAAGTATTTTATGTTTTAATCCAGGTTCATATTTATCTGCATGCCTAACTTCACCCAAATTCATCCAGTAATATTTACGTAAAAGACATATGTAGCATACACAGATTGTTCCAAAATTTAGTTATAACTTTAAAAATAATCTTAAAGATTGTTCCGAAAAACTGGCAAACAAACAACAAAATATAGTCAGTATAAATCGGAAAGTTTCTCGAGAGATTCCATCAAGCTTAACTATTGTTATAACTGCGTCTCGTTAAGGTAGTGAAATGGTTTCGACTGAGTTACGCGCCTATCCTTTTGTTAGTAAACGAGCTATGATCGATATAACAACAATAGGCCAATTTCAATCCCAGGCCTCGTATATCCAGAATAAATACAATGCTCCGATGATAAACGAGTTGGGAAATCTTACAATAATTTAGACTCGTTAGGAAACCTGAATGGGAATCGCGTGTAACTGTATTAAGAAATAGTATTAGAAAGTTGAAGTTTTTATGAGAAACAGTTTACCCAGTCTGTAAGTAACGTACATACTGTTTACATTAACGTGAATGTGTCATGTATTGTACAGGACCAGAATAATATACCCCAAAAATAGTAGTTTCAATTTGATTCAGATGCATGTACGTAAGATTATAAAGAGCTATATTAAATTTAAAACCAATCTTTTAATAATATATTGACCGAGTATTAAATAAATAACGTTGTTTTCACTATAATGCTTTAACGATCAAAGTTATTACAAGAAGCTTAACGATGAAATTGAAATTTCACATAATCCGCAACATACGTATGAAATATGTATGAATCATTTTTGCCGTTTGGCGAACAATTGGCGAATGGCTATCAATTCGCAATTGATATTCCAATGAAGCTTTATTATATCCGCATAAAATATTCTTCGTGCAGTTCCTATGCTTTTTAGGTTTGCCAGAAATTGGAATCATTTATTTTTACCGTCTGTTAAATGGTAATGTATAATGGATGCCTTTATTTATTAATAAAGTGATTGTTACAATATTTTTTATTGTGAACAATGTCGTTTGAAAATTACTTCGTTCGAAATGTCAAATTAAATCATAATATTCAGCTGACATCAAATAACCGCTGTAAAAGGATCTCCAAGTGAAATGTGAATTATAAGGGAAATCTACGTTCGTTTCAAATTCAAGTCTAGACAGCATCTAGACTTTAATATGGCAGCTACAAAGCTAGGCATCGGAGAGCCATCGACGTTATTGAGAAGCAGTAATAACGTTATGTCTGCAGCCTTTCGAGATGCCACCGAAATGTAGTCCTGTGCTCTTGCTTTCCGATTCGTATGAAATGTCATATTATATTTCATATTCATAAAATATCAATAACTAGATGTGAGCATGGTTATGAAATTCTGAAGCAATCATATAGGAGCTAGTCTTTATAATATTTCACTAAAATATGAATAATTATGCAATCAATTTCAATGGTAAAATTTAAAAACTAACACTTATGCACTGAGCTGTAGAAATCTTGATACTTAATGTTGTAATATAGTATCATTATTTATTTAAATAAAAAGTCATTAACAAGATAATGCATTCTGAATAAGGAATAGTATTACTGTAATTGAACCTTGTTAGCAGAAGGGTTTATAAATATTCACATACTAATAACTTTTATTAGTTCTTATCTTGCGGAACGTCTTAACCATTTTAACATATTCTTTATTGCATGCATTTATTTATAAGACACACGCGTAGGCTGTAGTATACACAAGCAGAGGAAAATATTGACTAACCAACGCTTTCCTTTTTGAATATATTATATATTATATTATGCCTCATTTATTTTAATTATGTATTTTTTAATCTCAAGCAGATGAAAGTAGTAAGAAAATTTTACATGTATTAATCTAGGCAATTCACTTTAATACTTAAAAGTTTTTTGTTTTTGTACACTAAACTACTGCTACATCTCGTTTTTAATATAATAATTAAACTTGGCTTAATAATTTTCGACATGAGAGATTTACAAGTTTATTGAAACATTAGTTTATGCTTATTCTATTATCAAATTTTATAGATGACATTATAATAAAAGTTATGAATGTAATCCTATCAATTCCCATAAGTCCTTAAATTGGTTCCATAAAATGTATCGAAAATATCCGGACTCATAATCGATTAGAGTCGCTTATGCAAATTCACATTATGTATGCAAGAGTATAGCAGTCTTGTACGGTAGCTAATTAATAAGGCCGAGGCTCGTTTGTCATGCAAACCAGACCTCAGAATGATTACCAGCCATCTTTAGCTTGATTGGCGTTTCATTCGGATAATTGTTGTAGGACTCTCTAGTGGCAATGCTGGATCTAATTGGATAATTAGCTTAAAATGTATTTAAACTTGAATTTACTTGATTGCGCTTTCAACCTGCCTAATAGCTTTCTTTTTAAAAAGTCCGCTATAACAAAAACACGTGAGAAATGTTTCATATTACATTGGTTGACGTGATACATAAACAAACCATGGAAAATATATTAAACCGAAATACGGGGATATTCATAAGCCCAGTGATGAATATACAGCAGTTAGCATTAAGCTCTTTAGAGTTAGTATCATTTATTTGATTCTCTGAATTCAGTGTTTTCTTTTGTAATAAGACTTTGACATCAAGTTGCAGTTTATCTTAAGAACGAATCGAATTTCGTAGCTTCAGTTAAATAACGCAATTATTCGTCTAAAGTTTAAGGGTCACCGTCGTAAACACTGACTGTTTCGCATTTCGTCCAAAACCCTCATCCTTCATGCTGATCGATGTGTCTGAACTTCCAAATTACACGACTTTTACAATACGTGGACAGCCAACCGTAATAAATTCTACTGGTACTTAATACTGCTTAAATTTTAAAGGTTTTTACGTTTAATTTTCACTGTCTGCTTTCATCAATTCCGCAAATTTCAAACATTATTAAAAGAAAAAGAATAAACGTATATTCTTTCTTTTTGGAGAATCTTCACTTTACAAAAAGATACCACAAAATGGTATAATTAACCTTACTTGAGAAAAGACACAATTATCATCATAATTTATAACGAAAACATTTTACAAACATGTTAAACAAATTTTACCTCTATATTACTCAGATATAAAATGACATGGCAAACTTTACTGTTTGAATATCCGATTCTCGCTAATAAACTTGTCCGGTCTGCCATTTGTGTTTTAGTCTTTTTCTCATGTGTTCCATTTTCTGCTGGGAAATTCTGGCTAAAACTTTACTCGTGAATCAAAGATTTGGCTAACAATATTAATGGCGAATATCCGAACGTTATC
>JADANM010006310.1:5955920-5996146 GCA_026213755.1 Eurema hecabe | reverse complement strand
GTTCCTCGGATGTTTATCAGAGAGAAGGTTCTTATTATTACTGAAGGCTCTTGTTAAATATTTTAGCAAATTAGTAAATAGCTCTCTTATATTTCTAGCATTGACGTTTATTCTCGTGGAAACTAAAGATTACTTGAAATTGTCGGATTGGTATTTATTTAAGATCTTGGGATCATATGCTTGTATAAATAATAATAAAACTGATTTGTTATTCCAACGTTAATTTTGAGTAATAAGAGTTATTTACTAGTAAGTCAAATTTTAAATCTAAGTGTTAATTACTCTGGTTTTGAAATTGATGTCTAAAAACTTTAAGAATACAAATTAAATTTAATAAAATTCCAAATTAAAAAGAGAAATACATCTCAAAACAATCTTATTAATTAATGTTAACAAAATATATAAACGTTATAAATACAAATTTCAGAAACAGTTAATTGAAAAACAATTAAACTAAAAACACACAGAATAATATAACCATTTTGACAATTTGATCAATTGGCAATAAAAAGCTATATCTTCCAGGCAACCATTACAAAAAAGAATCTAATTCAATGTTAAATTACACTCTCACAATAAACATCAGTCATGTCTCAGTTATATACAAAATGAAATGTAACATTTAATATCGATGTCACAGGCATTTGCGTGGTAAATACAACAAAGAAATATCTTATCTCTGCGAAAAATTAAATATTATTAGCCAAGATTCGCATCTCAAAGCTTATCCGGCGGCCTAATGGATTTCTCACGTTTTCATTTATTTTCGTCTGGGCTTTCTACTGGATTAGAAATTAGACAGCTTTCGTCAGAACATAGGTACACTTGATAGAAAGATAACTAGCAGGAAATTACATTTCGTTTGTGATATGTGACGATTGAACAATCTATCGAAAAAGTCTTGTATGTTTATTTAATGCTCACACGTAATTTCCAATTTTACTGTCAACAGAATGCCTGACGTTTTCATTTAATTTATTTCTAGAAATTAAAGTGTTGTAGAATCAATCTGATAATGATTTTCAGTACGTTATTAAAAATAAATTGTATATAAAGAATACACAATATACATTTTCATTAGCTAGATAAAAGTTACCCAGTAACTTGGTTAAATGAATGCCGCACCGAAATTAGTTCAGAGCATATGGATGAATTTCGCTGTTATCTTATCATACTCATAATAATATCCAGTATTATTGCGTTACCAAAATAACAATTGCATAAAGCATGTGGGGCTGAACACACGGATTTATGCAGAATCTCTTAAATATGCATGACGAGCACTGCCAGCACCTGATATATAATGCGACCGAAATGCGAATGCTAAAATGAAATTAACCTAATTCGCTATACGCGACGCTAGTTAGCGATTTCGAGAACACGTTTGGGCTTAATTGGGTGACTTTTTAATTCGAAAGCTTATTCAAAACTAGGTCTTGTGCATTGCTCTTTTGTTGTTCTTAATGATGTTAAAGAAACGGATATGTAAAGGGATGAAGTGACTTTTGACTTGTTAAATTTTTCTCCTTAGTTTTTCGGTTAATAATATCGTAAATAAATCAAGCATACATATGTACTTATATGTGACAGTAGTGGGGAGGGAAGTGTCTGAATCTGCAAAACCTTATGGAATATATTATATATTCCATAAGGTTTTGCTCTACTACATTTTTAAGAAAAAAAAATCCAAAAAAGAAAAAAAAAATTTCAGGTATTGCGCAGATGCCGCATATAAATCCATACTACTGTATAAATAATACTTTACAGCTTTGAATCCAGAATAATACAATTTAATAGTGATAACCTATTTCTTACAAAATATATGTATAGACGACAATCTAAGATGGCGCAAGTCAAAAGGCACTCATACATTTGCTGCGTATATTTGCGTATTCTGAATTTAAAACTAGGGCACGCAGACTGCGTGAAGAGCCCTTTCGACCCTTACCAAGCTGTAACGATCCCTATTAGAGAGGTCTTAAAGCACCACTCGAGAACGGAGAATGTTTCCCGTTTTGTGGTCGAACTTGTCTCGTTTACTTTTGTAAAAAATATTTGCATATCTTCTTGTTTATCTTGTGTCATTTATATTAAATAAGAAGTGGAAAAATAGACATTATACGCATGAAAAAGAAAATGAAATACTAACAGTTCCAGAAAATTCCATCGCGTTATTGTATAAAGGTAGGTTAATAATATACACGTCACGAGCATAATTTTATAATTACATCAAAATTTCATAAATTTATCGTGTTTTTTAATTGATATAGATTATAGAATATAGACCATTTTAATAAAATTCAATTTAAGTTGAATCATTTAAAACGTTAATAATAAATCCATATTTTCCTAAAGGGAGTCTGGTTAAATTCAAATTAAGATGAAGTAAGCTTTTTATATTACGACTGTATTTAACGTCATCATCAAAGGTTTATTGTAATTTTAAGTACGGAGCATTAAGAATGCTACGGAAAATTTCGTTCATTTTAAGGAATTATAATTTACTATGAGGTATTTTAACTTGAATAATAAAATAACCTATAATTTTGCCGTTACTACTTTAGCAATTAACTTTTAATTTGTTATAAAACGTTTCGTTAATTCTTTAAATATATGTCAAATAAGATAGATTCCAAAGATCTTAAAGTACATATTATTATTATTTCAATTACAATTTGTATGCTAATGTGTTTAAAAAATTTCATTTACAAACTGAGTCAACTAAAATCTGAATGCCAATTGCCAATACAAATCAATTTATTTAATACACATCAATTTTTGCTGATTATTTCTGAACCAAGTTCTATTATATATGCCTACTTCAGAAAAAAGCAAGCTAATATTCCAGAATGATATATTTATTGTTGCCTTATGACATCTTCGGTTAAAGAATGGCGGGAACACGGGCCCTTGTCAAGTGCTCACGGTGCCGTAAAATGACAGCTTTTCTTTTATTTGACGTTTCGGAGTGTCTGCTAAGAATAGACAAAATAAACATATTTCGTTCGAAAAAAGTGATACTTCGGCATGGTATCATTTCGATCTCATGCTTGGGGAAAGGTTAGGGTGAAATAAAGGAATTGCAATAATACTCGTACTAATGTTTTTTTCTAAAATATTGCAATCTGATTTATTACTTTGTTTTTATAAAACAAAACTTTTGACTAATGTAAAGAATAATAATCGCACTGTACACGGATGTTGCAAACTTGTTATATATATTCTTAAAAATATCTATACATATATTATTTAGAGTAAAGATAATAAAATAATAATAATAAATAAATAAGTAATATGATTGTTTGCTTTTGCATTGAATAGGCGCCGTTATTATTTGAACGATTTGAATTCTTTCAGCGTTTTAGAGTTCTTACTATCCGTAAACGACATAAAGTATTCTACCCTTTTATATTCATGATAATAGGTAACTGAGCAGCAGGTTGGCCTTATGGTAAGTTACCACCTCTGCCCATAAACAATCGCTAAACTAAGTGCGTAATGACTTCGTTGCCGACTTTTAAAATAGGGAAAAATGACACACTTTACCACGTTAAAGTATTTCATTACAAGAATGCATGTGAAACCACAGTTCGTAGCTAGTTATTTACAAAAATATAAATTTACATTCCAAATGTTATTCATATCACAAAATATGGAACGAATACATCGTTTATTTAAACAGCGTCCCATTTAATCTTTTATTCGAATATTTCGGATTCTCATACCATTAAATCTGTAAAGAACTCAAAGGATCGCTCTCAAACATTCTCTGGTGAACGTTTTCGAATAATCCATTTATTCCTAGTCCCTTGAACATTATGAGATGACCTTAACAATAGAAGCCCACCTATAATGTACCACCGTCTATTTTACTGAAATAATACTTTATCTTAATCTTTGTCCTTTAATAACATCAACTCCTTACTTAGACACATTTATTTGTATCATTACAAAACCTTCATTAAGAAACGAATAAAGCACAAAATACTAATTAAGAATTAATAAAGAGGACAAAAAAGATTCATAATTGAGGCAAATTGACAAATTATATCTCGCCAGCTTTATTAATGAAATTAATTTTACATTTCCGGTAGAAAATAATCTACATATTAATTAATTTATTAATTTAAAAGTAACTATAACTATAAGAGATATAGAGCTTCTCTATAAAATATTCTTGTAAAATAACAATATGATTTATAGGAGATACCGTCCGTCCACGTCGATAATGGTTCATTGCTTGGAAACACTATTTATTTAGTGACTCAGCTTCACATGACGGAGACTAACGATCGGACAGTGGCTTCAGTTTCTAGAAAATGCAAAATATAAGGTTATTTAATTTCATTACACTAACTACTATAAGATAACGAGACATCATTTAAGTTATAGACATTTATTTTATTTTACTATAATTATAAAGTACACACTTTATATGTTTAATTTATGTATTAAAATTATTTTTATTATAGTTATAAAAATCTTCCAAGATAGGTATTAGATATATTATATTACTATTATAGATATAAGATTTTATCGCTTTCCAATATTAGGCTTGTAAATTTGCTGATTTATTGCTGTCGATGTAATTTATTTTTATTTTCTATCTGTAATATTTATATTCTTTGTATATTTAACTAATTAATTTTAATGAAATATGCTGTCTGAACAAATAGGTATTATGTTGAACGCATGCTATATCCTTTTATAAAAAAAAATCATAAAAACTATTGTCAACGATGTCATATATTTTACTATGTACAGTGAATTTTTGTTGAAGGATTTTTTAAATAAATAAATAAAGATTTAAAAGCTGCAACTGTTTTGGTTGGTACAGTTTTTAAAATCTATGCCCATTGTGAACGCGGTTTTGTTTAAAAACCTTATTACTAAGATTCTACTATCCGTACATCCGTTCTGCGATAGTCAGATTGTTCTACTACCCTAACAACCACAAATACCAAAAATCAGAATGAAACCATTATTCACTTGAGTCGTATTTAGAAATAAAAATACACCTATACATATGTAACTCCACTTCAATTTAGAAGTAAAATTTAATTACTGGAAGGCTTAAAGTGTGTAACCGTAAACATATACGCACAAACCCTCATAACTCCACAGCGCGGATACAGAACAAAAAAAAATCATAGAGCCAGTGGGTTTATTGCAATTAGTCCCGCGTCAGTCCTCTGTTTAATTATTACTCGCATTTATTTACGCATTACGCAAATGGCAAAAACATCTCCTGTATTCAGCCTTATTTGGGATAAATTGCGTGTGTATCCCTTAGTCCCGGCCGTGGTCATTTGTAACATATATCGCTCCTGTTATTAGAAGGCTTTTGTTTTTATAAGCGTGAAATGTTAGAAAATGGAGTTACATCTATTGTGTAGTCGGTAGAGACATCAAAAAGGTTGTAGTTTTTTTTCTGAAAAATCATTTTTTCTTAAATATTTTTTTTATTAAGCACAGAGTGTACTTAGTAGTTTCTCTAGAGCCAATCCCATAGCAAAACCTGGACAAAAGTATTCTATGTGTTAATTTAAAGATTAATCTAACTGCATGCTATGCCGATTTCAATCAAGTTAATAAGCACCAACAATTTATCAAAAGCATTCATACATGCTCACAAACGTGCGTATCTAAAATATGAGTAAGGATTGACTTCACATTTTATTTCTAAAAAATTGATATCACTCTCAATCACTTATAGTTTTAATACATTTGTCGGTACGATTCATCAAATGCAAAACGAATTATCGCCACGCAGTGCAAAATGAATAAATAAAGTTCACAACAATAAGTATCATCAAATAACGTTCATTTTCGCGGAAATATTCACAGCTACAGTACATTGTTTCGGGTTCAAATCCCAAGCGATGAGTGATAATTAATCGCGTCGCCCCGCCCTTGTTCATTTTGTTTTTGTGAAATTTTATAACCGTTCATATGAAATGGTTTTTCTCTTCGCTCATATTTGATTCGTATATTTCCTATGGGATACGTCGATAATTGACGTTCTTGTGTCGCGTACAAAACCAATACTCGCGGGGTTTCAAGTGGAAGGTCAATGTTTTTAAAATAAAACGCTCAGTTTTTTATATGTTACAACGTACATGCATCATAAATATTCCATACATATTAAAACTTATACTTATACAGCTATTCAAATCTTCTTACACCTACGCATTTCTTGGGAATAATGCCTTAACTTAATCAAGCTGTTTTCATAGCTAAAGTTAATAACATGTGAGGCTTGCAGTCACAGCCCCCGAGTTGCCAATGAAATTATACACTAATCGTCGCAAACTTACGACGTTTGACTCCGGCCGTAACTCTAAGGAATTTAATCAGCCGTCTAAGATATTGGCAAGGGACGCCGAATAAATCAGTCCTCCATTCGTTGGTTAAGTTCCGACAATGTGACTTCACGCGTGATTTTATTGATTGTGGGGACTTATTGCTGGAATTCCTGTGGGAAATCTCGTGTCAGGTAAGATTTGATAATTTGATTTACAACAATTTTGGATATGCTGTAATGTGTCATATCGATAATCTACTAACCATGAGTCGGGGTACAAAGGATCGTATGTGTTATGTGCCTATGGTCTAATCAAGCTGTATGCCATATTTCAAACAAATCGATTTAGTTCTTTCTATGTGAAATCAATGTGAAATTCATCCATAGTTATGAAGAGTGATTCCATATTAGTAATATGTGAATTAAAACTATACCACCAATAATTGTCAAAATTTCAATTTAGTCTTTGTCAATAAAAAGGTGGCATATTAAGTGAATAATCATGATTAAATTGGTAATATCATAACTCGATCCAGTGTAACTGATCAGTTAATTATACGTTGGAATTCGTTAAAATACAGTAATCTATTTAGGCGTTAATAAATAGCATAGTCAAATGAAAAAGAGTTAATCAGTACTCAAACATAAACAATAACGGATACAAAATTCGTTTTCCTTTCATGAATATGCAGTAAATAAATTGACAATTCAAAATGGCAAAACAATATCATTATGAGTTTCATTTGCTTTTCCCGTTTCCATGTGCGAATGTTTTAATTGTTTTCGCAAGCTAATGAGATAAATGTTTTGCTGCTAGTATATATTTTGTAAGAGAACAAAGGGGTAATGTATTGTACATATAATAATAGCTGGCTTCATTATGATATCATTACAATGCGGTGAATAATAGACTTGAATGCAAGTGTACGAAAACTCTTATAGTACCTACCTAAGCAATTTGTGTATTTAAATGCAACAAGGTTATTCATGTTATAGATGCATTATTTTTCAATATACTTGAGATTGAGTGTTTGTAACACTATCATGTAAAAGCTATTGAATATACATCGGTAAAATATAGTATGTATAAACATAGGATACCTTTTTTCGTACTGAACGAAAATTACAACGAGTACAACGACTATGTGATAAACTACAATATCTACGTCAAAGCTCTTAGAAATTCACTAAATTCTTATCTAAGTTTAGACTAAATATTGTATCATATTCTTTTCATTAATTTTATGATATGTACATAGTCTATTCAAACAGTTTGAGATTCCCACCAGTGTACGTATAAATGTTTAACATTGCCAGTTTCCTAAGTTCTGTTTGCGATTAGGGAACATAAAAATATTCACAGACGTAAATAACTCGAGCGAGGTGTAGCGTGACGACCGCCCGGACTGAAGGAAACTACGCCTCTATTTCCTCAAGATCCTCACTAACTTACTAAGAAATGCTTAAACATTTCTATTTTCGGTATACCGATGGTTTTATATTCTCATTACTTATTGAGGAAATGTCTTATATTTTTATTCATAATACAAGTCCTTGTTATTGTTTATTACAAGTTTGTTATAAAGGTAAATTTGAAAGGATATTCCTTCAACATAAGTACTGTGTTTATAGTAGGAATACATTTATATACTACCTTCTCAACGCATTTTTTTATTTCATACTAACTATATCATTATCATTACATACTCTAAAACAAAGTTGGTTTCTTCTGTCTCTCCTTAATCCGTATGCTTAAATCTTTAAAACAACGCAACCGATTTTCATGCGGTTTTTTTTTCAGATAGAATGATTCAAGAGATAGTTTTAAGTGATAAGTTAAAATTAATACATGCATAATTGCGTGTTAAACCACGGAACGCGGCCAGTATTATGTAAGCGTAAAAAATAATTTCTTATTACAGTCATTGCTTAGTTATGAACGTACATATTTACATTTTGACAATTCATCTTTATTTATTTAGAATTTTTATAAACTCTATATTGTTTGTCATTTAATCTATCTATATCGTTGAATAACAACAGTATAATAATCAACACAATACGTCTATAATGTAGTTAGGTACCTCATGACTACCAAAACAATACCTCAAGTCCCAAATGCCACAGGGGACCTCATTACACGGCTATTTGTAATCATCATCAGCGCTTGATAAATGTATCACTTAGAAGTTTATCCATTACAAACCAACATAAGTTGGTAGATTTAATCTAAAACAATATAACAGTCAGCACTGAACTAATCTGCGATCACATCGGACTTTGAGCCGGAATCAACGATAGATTACATGAACTTAGCTAACGTTAACGCGAACATTTGAATGTGGGTGTGTTTATCTATATTTGAATATCTAGTTAATGCACTTGGAATAGAGCTTGCAAGCTAAAGACGTACTTAATGATAGATTTTTCTCAAGCAATTAAAATTAAATAAATAAATAAAACAAATAAAACATTTATCGTATGAAAAATAAAAAGAAGCATCAGTCGTTCGTTCGTTCGCACGCTTTTTTGTAGAAGAGAAATTTATAAATCCTTACAACAGAGACTTTAGCTAATTTAAAGTATTATCGGACTTTTATTTCAATTATCTTATAATAACAATATTTGCTGTACAAAACATATAATATATATATACCTAAAATATTTTATTTACGTTCGTTATTTAAGTATTAAAAAAGGATACAAAAGTAAATAAATAAGCACGAAAGTACCGGGAAAGTTACAAAGTAGGGAAAATGGAATTATATCTCGCCCTTATCGTGTAAGCTAAGTTTTTGCGGAAATTAATATTGAAACTTGTTATCACGACAGCTCTTGTACTTTCGGAATTCTTAATGAATTTTATTATCTAAGATTTGGTTATTTTACATTTAAAATTAAATGTTTTAAGGAGTTGAACTTTTGAAGTAGATTTGTTTGAATTAATTGAGAACAGCCATCTTGTAAGAAGCTTAAATATTTCTCTCTTTTATACGAGTAAAACAAAGAGTATGCAAATCCTCGTATGTGTTAAATAATTAAATATCTCATCCATAAATATAGGTATATGAGCTCACTAGCGACGTTTAAAGATTTTTATACATTTATAAAATTTAAAATTAGCTTCATAAACACAATTTATCTTTATTAGTAGTTTCAAAAAACGCAAGTATAGCAGAGTTTATTAAAAGGGAAAAAAAAAATATTCATAAACCCTATATTCTATAATAATCCACTTCCAAATATTCCGAAGGCTGCAACTAAATGACACTTACCAAAAGTAGTGTCACAATACCAAAGTTATAAACAGGAGTACGTAACCGAAACACTTGAAGGAACAGTCAAAATATCAGGGCTTCAATCACCTAAGTGCGGGAGCGTCGCGAGACTCCACATGGGACTATTGGCCATTTAGGGGCCGCTGAAAAGCCGGAAAAGCGCTAATCCATCACTGAGAGTTACGACATCCTCGCCACGATATATGAGACCCCACGCGGTTTCGCTGTTCTACTTTGTATCTCGTTTTATACCAAAAGAATAGAAGTTAAAAATTATTGAAATTTTGATACGGACGTAGGGCTCTAAATACGTAAATACAATTCCTTCCTATAATTCATATAATCTCAAGTTTAAAAGTTCAATGAACTATGGATTTAAAATATACATTTAAGAATTCAGCAAAGATTTCCTTAAGGATATTTTGGAAACTTTCTCATTGTAACTTGCTTAAATCCAACTAGAGTAATTATAGTTTCTCTAGATACTAGAAATGTAATTTGAATTTTTGTTAACTTTTAATTTTACAATACATGTTTTTCCATAAGACCTCTTCTCTATGCATATAGAGTATTTAAAGGTTTTTAAACTATGGGAAATAAGACGTCCATTTTAAATTTTAGCCTCTGTGAGGGTGCGAAGTGGAACCAACATCACGACATAGATGTTTGCTCGTCGCTCGAAAGAAGTCCCGATTAGCAGTACAAGAAATGAGACAAAAGTTCATTGTTTCATACTTTAGTCGTGCTCCGTCGAAGCTTACGACGTTATCTGTAGCTTCTTATATTTCTCGATACTTCATCCTAATTCCTTTCCACGCTTTAAAAAAAATATCTACCGTAAAAACTTTACACATTTCAGCCAACAAAACAATGTTTAATGATAGCTAACTTTTAAATTATATATATATATATATAAAAAGGTTACATAAATATGTTTTAAATGTTCTTATTTAATTTTTATTATTATAATGCTTTACCTTTCAAAGTATAAAAATGTTCTTTATAATTACTAAACATGACTTGACTGAAGGGATAGAATATATTACCTGAAATGAAAATAACACAATGTCGTTAAAATTCATAACAATGACGTCAGCTCATTTAAATTAGAATTCATGTCGTCACAGATTTCACTCGCCATTCAATTCGAGCCGGGCAAAAGAAAAACTTTCCGTTTTTTCTTTATAAAATTAAACGCCTCCAACGCAATTCGGGATTCTTTTAAAATGTTCTCAAAGATACTTTTTGTTTACTCCTTTTCACTTTTTATTTTATTTGTGTTAGCTCTTTTTTAAGGAACACGAATTTTAAAATATTTTATGCTCTTTGTTAATGTCTACTGGGGTATGAAAGTTGCAATATTGTTGGTGAAATATTTTTTCCTTTTGTATTTCAAAGCAGTAACGTATAAATTCACGCTGTATATTTTTAATAATTTAGTTGTTGTATTTATTTTATTTTTATCGGGAAGGTAGGAGTTTGTTTTAATTTATTGTTGGAATTGTGGGTAACATTTTCGTGTTTTTTATATGGTATATCATAAAAACGGTTCCGTAATTCAATGTTTCATAAATATTTCATAACTTGACTACACCCTCCAACAAGTTATACCCTTCGGCAATAATGTCTTGAAACTTATAGATAAATACATCAACTTTACAGCACACGTAGTAAAGTGTCAAACTATCGCGGCAAAATTGTTTCGCTACTCTGTCCCGTTGGAACGTTGTTTCATAATGTCCCATAAACTTGAACGTGGCTCCGATGTATGGGATTTGTGATAGGCTTATAGCGAGAAATGGAGGGAACATGCTAGTGCCGAGTTTTGCAAAGTAGGCATTAACGTGAATTGCAGTACCTGCATGTTTCTAAGGTATCCAAAAATAGATTATTAATATATCTGTTGTTATAATCAATGATATCATACACAATTTTATTTTGCCTAGATATATATTGTTATTATTATTATTTATTTTATTCGGTTATCAAAATGCCATCAAGCAATCTTTGGGTCGTCCTAAAAAAATAACAGAACATAATCTCGCGATAGTGTTTTTAATGTACATTTATCCGGAGCAAGCAATATTGCTCCGGAATTATTTGTTTGTCTTGTTCTCTTTTCTTATCTACGTGTGTATTGAGTATTGTTTATTGTATGTACGCTGTATTAAATGTTTATTTCTCACTTTCTTATTTATCTTCTTGTTTTTAGCCTTAATACCATTTATAGGTGTTTTCTTATGAATAATCTCACATCGTCTGTTACATAGTCCACACTAATCTCATACCGGACCCGTCACGCGCGCATAGAGGTGTCGTCGACAGAGCATGCAATTAGGAGACGTTTTGTACAAATAATTATGTAGACGGCATTCAACGAAGGCATGTTTGCACCTCTTAATAATAAGCCGAGAGCTGCCTCACTGTCTACGAAAGGTACTCAAGACGATGAAGACTCAAGTGCTATATAGTTTTATACGTATTTAAATTTTAAGGATTCATTCATTCTAATAAAGTGAAGAACAATCTATGATGCCATTAAATTCTATTTTATAATACAACTCGCATTTAATAACCTTTACTCATTGTAAACCTCGCTTAGACCTCTTAACACATTATATGTTAAAGCTCTCACCATAGATTAACCGGACCGGGAATAGATAAAAATTAAAATTTATAAAAATATATTAAATGTTAATGTTACTAATTTTAGTTTTAAGTGTAACTTAGTGTTGAAAGAAATAAAATTAAATGACCCGCCATTTACTTAAATTATTCATTTCAAAAACAGTAAGTTCTGGAACGCATAGCTTCAAGTATTCACTTAAAGAATCATCTTTTTTACATTGTTCATGAAGCTTGTACAAATCGTGTTCTATTTTTACATTACAAAAAACACCTCTCGCCGATCATGAGGCGACGACATGAGAATTTCAACACCTGTATCAAAACGGTTGGGCTGATTAAATTCTTGGAACCTTTCACACTCCAGCCTCATAATTAAGGCGTCAAATATTCCCCGTTCACACTTCTAAAAGTGATATGAAGTACTTTCTAAAATATCTTTATCGGGATAAAAAATTCTTTCCGTGCTTGGAAAACCTTACGACGCGACGCTACTTAAACGTTATTTTAGCATCTTTAAAATGCAATGTTATTTTCATTTTAATTTACACCTAAACCGTATAAAATATATTTTATTTCCTTACCTCGCAAAACATATAATTGCCAAGTAAATTACGTATTTGCTGGAATAAACTGTACAAAATGTCTTAGAATAAACATGGCTTTGCAAGACAGTTGGTTAGGTAAATATTTTGTAGGCAACACACATTTTACATTAACCTTACAAAACTAGGGCCGCTACATAGCGAAGATACTTGTAATTGACTAAGGGAATCGCATTAGCAATTTTATGCAAGGAAATACGCGGAGCATGAAACTGTTGTACAATTTACATTCAGGGCGCGTACTTGTTTTATAACACGACGCTGTTATAAGCTGGAGATAACAAAATGTGGGTAACTGGATCTCATGGATGTGTTTTGTTGGATCAACACTCAAGTTTGTATGGGAATTGTTATATTTGCTTCGTGATTATAGCATTGTCGTGTGTCAAGATATTTGGATGGTGGGATTTTTGTGTTATTTTCCTTGTATTCATGATCTTATATCTATTTTTATCCAACCTTTTTCTTTATTTATTTTGCACTAGATAAGTCATCAACACAATGGTTGGTTATAAACGTGGTGGGTAAGAATTATTTTACTAATTATGACGGCACAGAGGCGGTATGGACAGTACTTGGTTATTGTAACATTAATTTATTTTTCTAAAATAAAACTAGCCTAAATTACTCCTTATTATATCAGCTATAAAAACAGATCGGTCCAACCATTTCAGAGATTACCATAGCAAAATTTAGACTCTTTTATCCTTCTTGAACGGCAAATAAATAGTCAAAGGAACGAGAACAAAGCAAGACGTTAACCAGCGATCATCGCTGAGATCCGAGTTACTATTTCTATGTACAGAAGTCTAGACGAATTGCAGATTATTGTTGTACAATTGTGTAGCAATGTAGATAGTTGCCTTTCAAAAGAACTTTGAACCTTAAACACCTTTAATGCATATAAAATATTTATATCTGTTAAATTTATTAAGCTAGTGTACTTACATCTACACTCAATATTGTTAAATTATTATATTACAATAATGTCCAATTATGTCCAAGTGATATTATATAACTTAATTAAACATTTTTGTCTATGACTTTGACGTAGGTTGTGGACCTACTTAATATAATATGATACTAAATATAATTGCTATATTGTATAGAATATCACAATATACATTTGATTGAACAGACATCCTCGCCTTAGTTGGTTAGTTCTGGGCGTGGTGTTGATAACGAATTGTTTGTTTCGACCGCGCCTGCTTAATGCATCACACCTTATCTACTGCCAAATGGTGCAGTGAACAATACAATGGAAAGTTACAGACAGTGTTCTTAGTAGCACTAATCATGAACTTTGTATGCGTATCTTGGAGTGATATTTCATTTTAATTTGTGTCAAAATTGTCAACTAAAGATATATTTTTCGCTAGCGGCAGTCGCCATAAAAGACTTATTTAAATATGTAGTTATAAATAAATATTGCTGTTGAATTTATTGTACTGTACTAATCTGGTAGAACAAAAAAAACCAAGCCAAGTCAACCAAGCACTCCATAGGTACAAAATAGGTACAAACATTCTAACTTCTTTTAACTGCAAAGCTTGAAGTTGAAACTCTTCGTCGAGTAGAAAGCGATATTTCCAGCAATGTTACAGGAACAAGTCTCCAAACCGACCATCACGTGACATCGCTGACATCTCGACTTCGTTCCCCGTTCCTATCATTTTAATTCACTTGTCTACGGCAATGTTCGTAAGAGACACACTGCTCGTGGTCCTGGCCAACTTTTTTATATTAATTTGCTTACAGTTAATACATATTAGTAACTACAATTTATTATGAAGACCTAAGGGAACTCATAAGGAAAAGTTCACTGTAAATAAAAGAACAATTTACAAAAAGAAAATTCTAAGTGCTTTTCATCGACCGTGTCCTAATTTAAGGAGATTTTTCATTTTGACCACTTTTATATGTGTGTTCACGGATAACATTGCGGATTATCAATCAAATATCCCAAGAATTCTATAATACTGACGAGGGCAACATAGAAAACTTTACTGTTAAAGAGGATTTTTTTAATTTACTAAAGCTCTTACAAAGTATGCGTGTTTTTTTGCATTTCTATCTATCAACATGTTGCTCTGACTCAATAAAACTAGCGCTCGAATGATGTAAATAGAAATTTTAAAGACTATTCCTGACGTCAAAATACATTTATTCATTATAAATACTATCAAACACATACGGTTCGGTGAGCGCCGACACAGTTGATAGATCACTGATCTAATTAGCAGTGTGTCAATGTAACGTTTAATTACGCGGCGCTACTCGACCATCCTCTGATAAACGACTCTCAGTTCTACTTCATGACATGTTCAGGGTTTTAAGCCTCTAACAAAGCCCTCATTTCATTAGCTATCCAGTTTAGATAATGTGATTATTATTCGGCGGTTAACCCGGATCGGATTTCAAATATCATCCAATTAATATTGGGTCGGTGATCGGTGTGCGTGGAGTGGTCGAGATTTTATTTAATGCCTACTATTTTTTAGTCCAATATGGTTTCTAGAATTAACTTTATTTACATACTCGTGTGGCAAGGAGGTTAATGTTTAGCAAAGTATCTAAATATCGAATTTGGCGGATTGCGGAATCATATTAAAAATTTTATTAAACATTTTAAAAAGCTAACAAAGTACAAACAAAAAATATCTTATTCGTAAATTATATAAAATGAATTCGTTTGAAATTCGTTGACTTTCGTTTTATTCATGTATGAATAAATTCAATAGTAATAATAATTCAAGCCATGTAAGTGATAATTTGCCTTCTTATCTCAACGTTTGAACGTAGAAAAACAAAACTTTATATTAAAGTACAATTAAGAGTTACAAGCTCGTTGGATAACTGAACACCGACCGTCTTAAGAAAGCATAAAAGAGATTTATAAAACTAAAGGCTTTTGGCAATTTTACAACACCTTTAACTTATAATAGCTTGTTATATCCTGAATCTATTTAAATGGAACTCAAGGTTATATATCAATTAAATTATTCCAGCGAGTACCTCCAATAATGGTGCTTATTTTGAAGAAGGTTCTTGATTAGCATCGAATGTTTTCAACAAGCCAAATCACGTATAAATGAGTAAGTAGTTTTTCAATATATTGCGTACCACGTTCAAATCATGATTTGTTTTTGATTAAGTCTGTTTTAACGAAATTGTAAAGACTATATTTTGCCCCCGGTTTCACCCGCGTTGTATTTGTTTCCGTAACAATATCTGGATTTATTTATTATCTAACTGTAAGACAATTTTAAGTTTTTTTTATTTTATTTATTTATTTATCATAAAAAACATTTACAACAATAGGTTAAAAAAAATCGCCAAACTGTATAACGGTTTGTTGGCGATGATTGCGCTCTGTTATACCTACATGATACATAAAAAAAAAATAATAAATAAACCTAAAAACTAATAATTAAAATATTTAAAATATTTAAAATATTAAGGTATTTTATAGTGAAAGAGTTCAGTATTTTATAATCAACATTAAATTTGTATACATTCATACATCTCAACATCGTTCCGAATTTATGATGGGAAAGATTTGGAACTTATCCTCTTTTTTAAACAGAAATGCAGTCAGTATTGTTAGTGCTAATTAAATGAAAACAAATAAAATGTAATGTCATTTACAGTACAAATACATAAGATCATTTGTACTGTATTAAAAAAAACAACTCCTTTAAAGTTTGTTAATGCTTCTTTTAAACGGAATTCAGATACCAACGCAGTTATTCGTTTTATTATTGGTGGATATAAAATAATTCAGTTTAACTATTTTAAAAAACGTAGCCTGCAGCTTACATCGCGTCCGACACGTTCTCTATTAATAAAATTATACGATAAAATTTTATCAAAGATATAAATTTTATAAAAACCATATGCCCTGAAAGTGGAACTTCGGTTATTTTACGATACTGCTCTTCGATACGAAGTTTTTATTTGAACATTATTTCAGGTAGCTGCGATGATCAATTAAATAATGTCTAACACCGTTTTGGATAACGCTGTCTTATTTCCCTTTCATACAAAAAGTATTTACTTCAGTTTTTATAAGTTAGATCCTATTTATGAAAACTGTGTGTATTATACCCTTAATGAAAATAATTTTAATGAAACATTATAAACTTGATTTATTCATATATAATAAATAAAAAAAACACTTAAGACAACGCGTTTCAATATTTAATTTCATAAATGAAAAGTCGTTGGGGCATTTGGCTCTTAAACAGAAATTCTAACCAACAGTCCAAAACAAATATATTAATTAAAACTAACACTAAAACTTTAAAAGTATTATTGATTTACCATCGGTATCTCCAATAGTTAGAACCAATAACCATTAAAGCGAACTATAAGCAAAGCATTCAAATCTAAACGAACGTTACCATTTTACCAAAACTGTTATAACCGTGTTCTCGTTCCGAACGTTCGACCGATATTCTAATTATTTACCACCACTTACGTTAATTAAAAAGTGAAATAGGTCAGCTACAGCATGTTTAGAAGTAATTTGCTGTTTATAAAAGTAGTTTCACAGCAAAAGTTCGACTTGAAACGCCAAATGAAAATGGGCATTCGTTATTTTCTCTTAGTAACTCTATTTCGTTTATTCCTTTAATAACCATAGTTAATATAATTCATTGTATTTTTATTACACGATTAAGGTGTTAACAGCAGTTCTATGTTTACTCACTGTTGTTAAAGTCTTATAGATATAATAATAAACTTTGACGTAATATTTCCCGTCTTAAGGCGCTTGAGAATAATGTAAGTACCCTCTGTTGTTGAGACGCTTCTTAACAAATTTGCTCCGAGCTTTGCTATCTCAAAACTCTTGTTTGTCTTTATTTATTCCATATTTTATTTCGATAAAACTTCTATAGTTTATGCTCAATGCTGCTACAATTAGCGTTCATAGTACAGACTTGTAAAAATGGAAAACATCTTACGTTACTATATTTATATGGATAAAGACTACTAAGTCCCGATCATGTCGTCCTTTTGTTTGTATATGTGAATTTACATTTTTAAGACTAAACTTTTGCTAATTCTCTCCAGCCTGAAATATTTTGTTATCAAAATAGATATTTACTAAATTCGAGTTAGTAAAATGAAAATGCAACAGCGGAGTCATTACACGGGTTATTTGATAAAGCTACGGATAATGAAATTTTCCTGCTAAAATTTTCTGGCCACGGCTCGCAATCGCTACAAATATGTTGTCCATCATTTAAACAAAAACATAATATTCTGCTATTATGAGCGAACTCTTTAAAAAGATGGGTAATATTATGAGTAATATTATAACTTTACAGAGTTAGCAAAAATTGTTTAAATTAATTGAATTCGTTTGAAATTTAAATAATAATCAAAATTTAAATTTCAGCCATGTATACATGATCGGATATCTCAGCAATGCATTACAGTCAGGTATACAAAGATTTTTTACTATAAATTACAACCCTACGTAATATTTGCTATTCCCTTTGTCAGTTCGGCAAGAATGCACCCTTGAGATGCGGACGGCGGAACAATTAAATTGAAGTTCTTCATTAGGCTTAAGTACAATTGTCGACGTCATACTCGAGCTCTAAACTCCTGAGCAGTCACTTTTTAATTACAACTGTCTTTTTAAAAACTTTAAAATAATCATAATATAAAATTGATATATTAAAAGAACAAAACAATTTTTACATTTATTCTTCAAACTGTATTAAAACGCAAAATAGTATATCGTCTTTATTATGATCGATCTGTACTCGTAGTTTTAAGTTTCATCGTAAGTTCAATAACCCTTTATCAAAATGAGAATGGAAAATTCTAACAAAAGAATGCTTCAGAAACATTTCGCAATAGTTCATGAATTTCAGTCTAAGCATAAATGTAGACGACCGATCAAGTGAACGAGGAGCTTCACCTCACTACTTATACGTGTTCAAAACCCACCCCGAATATGCTCGTGTGAGCATCTATATGGATATTCCACTTCGACCTCGTAAAATCTTTTAGGAAAAATATGAAATATTTCCTCCACGGTCTTTATATAATCGAAATGATCAATATTGCTCTCTATTCACGTGAGATAATTTCGTTATCATACCTGATTCAACAAAATACAATCCATCCAACGAAACCCTATAAAACGATGATATACTGAAGTCTTATTACGGTAATAACTTTTTATATCGATGAGATTTCCATTAAAGGTCAACTAATAACAGCAATATGTTCTGAAGGGATAATAGGGCCTGGCATAAATGGAACTTAGTGACCTTTGGGTCGTTTCGCCTGTAATAAGGATCGAGCTTTCAGATCCACAATTAAGGGGTGAAACTTTTAATAAGCATGCAATTTTATAGCTGGGAAAGATTTATGGTAAGAGTTTGGAAGAAATTATTGCATCGTTTAAGCGCGGTTTGGTTTCACCAATTTTGTATTAAATCGTTATGTTTTCTCTTCGTGAAAGGTAACATTATTGTAATGATAGTATCGTACTGTGTCCGTCTTAAGGAACTTTAAATTTCCTATATAAATGAGCGTTTAAGTAACAATATAAATGTCATTGGTGTATATTGTCCCGTTTTCAGATGTTTCTATTTTTTTTATCTAATTTCAAAAGAGAAAGAGTTCCGTTAATTTGTCTTTTTTATGATTTTAATATCAGAAGCTTCGATCGTTTGGACTGATTTAGAAAATTATATTTTTTTTATATCACGAGTTTTCTGTATTGTTATGCATAAAAGCCCAGTTATGGCTTTATTATCCAAAATAATATATCAAAATAATAAAATAATATATATTATCCAATATAATATCCAAGATATTGTCACGAAGAATATTTTTTTATTATTATACTTTATTATAAAGGATTCGTAGACAAAAGAGTCAATATAGATAACCTTTTAAAAACTAAACTAACACAATTTAATGGAACGACTCAAAAACAAACTCGCACTAACCGATCTTCACGGCTGTAAAATGATTTTCACAACGCAATAACCTCGTCAAGTTTGTTGGAGCACATAAAATTAATATTAAGTGCCGCACTAATGCCTCGCTTGTATGTCAAGTCACGGCGCGCAAAGCTGCCTTAACTTTATTAAGAACATCATAGGATTATAGACATCTTAACAACAACTGCCTCATCCGAATTATGATAAAAACTTTGGGGGTGATTGTGGTAGTGTTCTAAGCGTGAGAGAGTCATAATGATTTAGGAATTATCACTCGATCTACGACAGAGTTATTTATCAAGTTTGTTGCGGCAAACAAAATTTTAGATGTGTCAGTCCAGGGTCTAAACTTGTGAAACAACTGCATTCATGCAGAGATTTTTGCGTGGGCGTACAATATAGAATAAAACGCTTTTTTCCAATACAAATTAAATTTCATGAAAATCTATAATAGAAATACTTAATTTTCCAAACATGTCGACAGTTACAATGACATTTACAGATAATAAAATCACTCAAAAAACCACCAATACCTCGTTATCATTAAAACTGCTACTTGACATTTCATTGAAAAAACTCAAACAAAACATTTTTATATGGAACGGAGTCATAATTAAGTTTAAAAAGCTTTTGCATACCTAGCTACGTATGTCGGCGTATGTCACAGGCAACGATTCTAATTGGGTCACATCACATTGCCATCGGAATCAAACCGAGCTAGTGAATAGGGATTCAGGTCCAATATACACTCACATTACAAATATTTAGCTTATAGTATATGCCGCTTAGACTGCATACTTCATTTAACGGACTGCTTGTACCTTTAAATAATTTACTTATACTTTAAATAAGTATACCTACCATCATTATATACGTAAGATATATTAAAAAACATTTTTTTCGATTACCATGCAATATAATGCAAATGAAAACAAAAATATGTAATGCAAGTTTCTAAACTTATGCTCACGTAATTCAGAAAAGGGTTTTTTAACTAAGTATATGTAGGGCGTAGGCGTATAGGTATTGTTCTTTTCTCAAATAATTTAGAGCAGCATAGCTTTGAGCATAAAAGGAGTTTTTATCACTTTCCAACCCATTAACCATTTATATGTAAATTCATGTCGTTTTGTTGTCGAAAAAGGGACAAACAACTTCACAGTAATAATCATTATAATTAACATACCTATTAGAAAAACAATGCCGGTGCATTTTATATTAAACTTAATGAGGGAATTGTTTCATATGGATAGAGATAGAGAAATAAATATTTACACACAAAAACTTTCTTTTGTTTTGGTGACAAATTATACTTTTTTTTTTTTTTTTTATAACATAGGGGGCAAACGAGCAGGCGAGCCACCTGATGGTAAGCACGTACGCAGAGCTTGACAACTCTGGAGTGGGTTGCCGACCTTTTAAAAAGATGTACGCTCTGTTCTTGAAGCACCCCAAGTCATAATTCGTCGGAAATACCGCAGGAGAGAGCTGATTCCATAAGGTGGTGGTGCGTGGCAAAAAGTTCCGTTTAAATCGCACTGTGGTTGACTGCCAGCTGTCAAGGTGGTGCGGATGGTATTGCAGCCTGTGACGTGCAGTGCGGTAGTGGAATTCAGCTGCAGGTAAAGTTCCGAAAAGCTCCTCAGAGCACTCCCCATAGTAAATGCGGTAGAAGACGCAGAGAGAAGCTACGTCTCTTCGCAAGGCTAAAGTATCAAGCCGATCGGTAAGATCTGTATCGTCAACCAATCGAATTGCTCGATGTTGGATGCGGTCAAGTGGAAGAAGTTGGTACTGAGGTGCTCCGGCCCAGAGGTGACAGCAGTATTCCATGTGAGGCCTAACCTGCGCCTTATATAGCAGCAAGCGTTGGCCTGGAGTGAAATACCGCCCCGCTCTGCGGAGCACGCCAAGTTTTTGAGATGCTAACTTGGCCTTGTCTTCCAAATGACTACGAAATTGAACATCATTCGAGATGGTGACACCAAGAATACCGATACTGGCTGTAGGATTGAGGGGAGTGTTCTGAAACCGAGCTGTTACGACAAAGGGTGATTTTTTTGCGGTAAACGCGCAGACTTGTGTCTTCGTGGGGTTGAATTGGACTAAATTAGTCTGGCCCCAGGAGGAAACTTGCTCAAGCAAGGATTCCATTTCAGATACAAGTCGGTTCCGGCACTCAGCGACGTGATCCCGAGAAAGAGTGCGTTGGCCGGTGTATAGTGCATCACCAGTGCTGTCATCTGCATAGCAATGAAGGTTGCCAACTTGCAACAAGTCATTTATATGCAGAAGGAACAGAGTGGGAGACAAAACGCAGCCTTGTGGGACACCAGCATTTACGGGTTTTAAGTCCGAGCTAAAACCGTCGACAACGACCTTGATGCTGCGCTCCGTAATACTTATTTACGAAAAGAGATAACGAAACACATATATCAGTTTTCGCTGACCGAAGTTCGAAGTATCCAAGCACATAAGCTTATCTTCAACGATAGAAACTGTTAGGGACATTTGTCAAACTTTAACGAAAATACACGTCTTTATCAGCCAACTTCGTATGACCCGTGAGAAAATATCACTACAAATAAAATATACAGATCATCGAACGAGGGAAGGGTCACAATAAATCGGTTTAATGCGACAGATTGAGGATATCTCATCTCATACATAATTCAAAAAAGAGTTTGAATCGCGATACTGTTCGTTCTGAGCTAGTCTTCGATGCATTTTGTAGCCCCCACATGAAAGATTGCAGTGAATAAATGAATATTTGTTTGCTATCGCACTCCGTTGTTTGCGAAAACTTTATGATCTCACTGCTAAAGTTTGGTCGGAACTGTCGATGTTGTAAAATATATGCGAAGTTTGTCAAGTGTGAGAATTGAAAAATAGGAAAAATGTATTTTGTCTGTAAAAGTCGACTCCTACTGCCACAATTAATAATTTAAATGTATTAGGAGATAAGTGTATGTAACAAAGCTAATCTGCGAGTTATACCTAATACATGCAAATTTTTAAACCAATCGGTGAATTGTATACTTGATAAATTCATGTGAAAATTAAGGTTTTATTGTCCAGTACCAAGTATCTACAAAATAGCAAAACTCTTTATCTGACTAATAAAACAGTAGATGGTCGAACATTCAGTGACTAAAACCGGCAATAAATCCAAATGTCAACAGTATATTACTTTATTACGAGAGCACAGCAAAATCTTTTATTTTTAAAGTACCTATCCGTTGCCAAAAAACCTCGTATTCATTTTTTGTCTCTAAAATTTCACACGAATCCTGAAGTCTAGAGTACATGATGTGACAATTTTAAAGCAGAAATATAAAGTATAATTTCCTTGTTAGTTCGTTTCATGAAATTAACAACGGTTTTTAATTTGAGGGTAGGCGGACTAAAAGATGTCAAAGAATATTTAACGGATACGAGAACACGTTTAATATTCTGTGTGTAATTTATTGCTAGCATATTTTATTCTACTCCTTTTTTATCTTATATATTTTATTATATGAAGTAACAAAGGAGAAGTAGAAATGATACTACACGCTTATTCAGTCAACTTCTTTAACAATCAATTCAATAAACGTGTTTTAAAAGTTTCAGGATCAATTATTTCCATACTTTATTCTAATAGTCCTTTCAATGCCCTTTGAAATTATTTTTAAAATTATTTATTACCAAAAATGATCATTATTACCATAAAAATGAAGTAGAAAATATAAATGTTTTTTTTATTTAGTTAAAACATTGTGTAGACAGAAGAAGCCATAGTACAACAGATATTCCATTTTTTATTACTTCATACCAAATTCCATATCTATGTTGGTTATACTTTCAACGTTGGCCATCGTCCAGAACTCACTAATGGAATTTAGTCCGTCTGTGACCAACCCTTGACACTAGGATACTTGAGTGTAAAAATTATGCATCGATTCACGTGAAATATCTCACTAAGAAGCCTCTTTTAAATGCATATGTTACGGTGGACTCTTGCCAATGCCTTATAGGATATTGAGAGGATATTATTAATTTCCTAGCTCACACGTTGTCTCGGCATCATGTTCAGAATATGAATAAATTTTCTTCAAGATACGTTACACGACAGCTAATCTCTTTTATATTACAATCTTCTGAGACAAATTTGACGATAGTACACAGGGCGTTCGAAAAAATACATAAGCTAGGATTTTGGTAAGTATTTAAGTATTTCATAAAATACATTCATCAACATCTAAAAGTAGTAATTTATCTGGATTGTTAAATAAGACTTTCAAAAGACTTCAAAATCATTCATTCCTTTTTTATGACAGCTATTAAACGAGCCTGCAGGTCATCTCCGGTCAATAACGGAAAAATTGCAAATATGTTGCCAGTTCATTGCGGAAAAATTGGTGACTTCGATAGAATTCTTGCTAGGTACGTTATAACAAAAATAAAATATAAACATTAAACAAATGTGAATTCATAAACTTATAGTATTGAATACAATAACGCAATATTTATAAATATTTTATAATCAGGCAACGCATTTTGAAGCACAGTTGCCCATTTTAACATCAAACAAAAATCGGTACATTATAATAAACCTTAAAGGCAATTTCAGCTACAAAATATTGTTCTTTAAAACCCAATTTAAATCTTTTATACCTATAAATAGGTACCTACCTAGTTACTTATACACAAAATGCTATTAATACTGAAGTTTTAAACGTCAAAAGCAATATTAACTGGAACGGACGACACTGCAAAGAAAATCATAGTCGTTAAATTTTCAATCTCCCGGGAACTGCAGCTAATGACACCAGAAGGTATTCGTTATGCGCTACTTCCTACGATAGACCGATAGATTGAGAAAATAAAAGGCTCTCCTTTAAGAAATACAAGCTTCTTTAGTTAAACGGGCTTAAACTTTAAATAAAATATTAAGAACGCTAATTCATGATAACAGTTTCTTTATTTATTAGGTCTATATTTATTTGTGATGTAAATTAAATTTTCTAAAAGCAAAACAACTTAAAAAGTTTGAAGATATTAACGCTAATTAATGAATCATGTATTTTGTTTATTCATTAAGTTTTTAGTGTCACAAATTGAAACTTTATATTGAAATATCTATACAAATAGTTTTGACTTAAGAAGAACGTTATGTACGCTTTAATAAAATTTATATACGCTTTTACCACCACGACACGCACGCCAGCTCGTAATATTTTATACAAATAATGACATAGTTAAATCCTTCTCCAGAATATGCAGTGCTCTTAAGTTTTGTAAGCATTTTATTTATTATTCAGATAAACTTGCAAACTAACGTACATAGCAGCAGAAACACGTTAAGAAGAAAACTTTGTACAATACTAGGTCTTGTTTTTAGGTCAGCTAAAACAGGCTACGAAACTTTTACTATTTACGATACAAAGGATAAATATTGTGAACTTGTTGAGTAGTCGGTGCTATTATATAAAATTATTAGCAGTAAATTCAATTCAACTGTAAGAAATAAACGGTTTATTTTATTATTATCATTAACTTTATCACATGTACTTTAAATCTTTTATAACGATATATTTGTATATCTGGTCAAGAATTAAATTTAAGTATTGTTACCTCGATAGAGCAGAGAGTTTCTACAAAGCTCCTTTATTCCGGTCTTTGTCCAGTGTCTCCAGGTATTACCGATAGCTTTCACTTCGTCACTCAATTAATAAATATAAATAAATAATTATAATTTCTTACTTCACAGTAATAGTACTTAGTAAGTCGTAGAACAATACACCTATGCATAATTGAATAATCGTATTTAGAGAGTGATAATATACAAATATATTTTTAACCCTCGACGCAAAAAGAGGGGTGTTATAAGTTTGATGTGTCTGTATGTCTGTCATGGTTTTTTTAAATTTTTAATTTAATATTATTATGAATAATAATAGTTCCTTCCTGTCCTGTAAGTGATAGAATATTAATTCATATTTATTTTCGACGGATATGGCTTATTACTGCTAAATTATATATAAAAAGCATTAGGTAATTTGTCTTAGTTCATTACTGAAGTATTTCATATATACTTTTCACATCCATACACTTTATATGCATGTATAAAACTTGTCTGTTAATAGTATAAAACTTATTTTTAAATATGTATTATGTTGATTATATAACTATATACTATTGAAAGTCCCTATCATATTGCAATGGTGATTTTATTAAATATGGCGGGTAGTTTAATAGGTTTGGGTGCCGTACTAAGTGAACATAACTTATAGGGCAAGAACACAAGGTCTTATGAGAAAATATTTTAAATTTAGTTCCGAAATTGTTATAAAATACTTAACTTAAAGATTTTAAGCTTGTCAAATAGAAAAAGATAAAAAATAATTAATAAAAAAAAATAAATTAGGCTCGTTGGTATCTGATTAAGTTTGAAACTGTGTAATAAGTATTAATAGAATTTTATGTTTAAAATAGCATTAAAAAAGGATTTTATTATGTAGTAGCATACATGTCAAATGGATAGTGGATAAATATAAGTTTTATTATTCCTTCTTTCACAAAGTAATAATTACCTGTTTATTTATTTACTTTTTATTAAGTAAGCTTAGTATGACGATTTAGTAAATAACACAAGTCTTGTTTCAACTTTTTAAAGTAAAAATTAATTAATTAAAAGAAAACAGATTATTTTTAATAATAAGACGAGTTTTCAAGCAATATTTTAGCCTCGCCATAATAAATCGCCTCTACTTGTCCTCGCTGTTCCACTACCATCAATCTTCTATAACTTTTTTAAAGTCTATATTATAACAGTGTGCTCAAGCCCTTGGTTTAACGGCAAGGGCAGGCCACGTTCGTCACGTAGCGTTATATTGGACAAAGTGGAGTTATGTGCATTCCGCGACGGCTGCGATCTTTGTGCACTGGCTTCCTTCCACGCTCACGTTATTGGGCATTGCCTTTGAACTGTTCGCAGAGCCGCTATGTGTTGTTAAATGGATTACTTCAAGAGTTCCTTGCTTATAAAATGGTCTTTAAATATGTTGGTACATTAGTCTTTTTACTCCTAGGAATATCGTAATGTACAGTGATATAGTTTTTTATAGTCACATAATATGTGACTACAATATACATATATTATGATGGCTACCATCGACTAAAAGAGGATATTGCTACATTTAAAGTTTTTAATAATTTTAACAGAAAAATAAATCTTTTCAAAATACATTGATCATCAATCTTAAGGAATAAAATATTTTTGTATTCATTAACATAGCTTTCTAGTATAAATAGTACCTACACAATACGGTTAACTTAACTTATCCTTCTCTTTAAGTTTAAAGACTCTTAGTAATAGTATATATGAATTTATTCAAGCGTTAATAAACTAACACAGACAATAAAATTTCCAATAGAGTGCCAACTGCGCAAATATCTACAGGTCAAACTATTCAATATTGTTTACAAAACAAGAGAAAAATATATGAAAATCCAGAAAAAAATAGGCTGACAAAACTCTAGTGCCCTAGATTAAAAACGTACACTTTTTGTTCGTACATCGTGCCTAGGCCATGGGGAGAATTTTATTATGTTGTCGGTATTCAATTTTACTGTGAAACACTCTGTATTCATTGACAAATCAATAAATTGTACTTAGTAAAAGTACAAAATCATTAGTTTTTACTTTTTACAAAAATAAATATCAATTTACAACATCTTGAAGTGAGGTTTATATGTATACTAGTGAGGAATATTCCGAGGAAGGTTTATCTGTATATTATAGGTCGCGTCACCAATCTTTAGCGCTGAACGAAACCTGCGCTGAAGTCAAAAATAAGGTATCGAGGTACGGCGCGGCGCACGGGGCGCGTGATCGTCGGGTGCGCGAGCGTTGATTGATTGTCCCAGTCATGTTGTCTTTCTCGCACCAATACGTCAATTACGAGCGCGATTCTACCGATGTGCAGCTATTCTCGTCCAGCGCTAAACATTAATGACGCGACCTATACATACATAAATGCGGATAAAAAGTTTTATATGAAACAAAGCCTACTAAGGCAGTTTAAATTATGCTCATAATTACCAAAAAACATAATTTACACCTTAATTAACTTTCTAAAAAACAGATTAGATTAATTATATATCATAAAAGGAAATCATGAATCTTCGTTAAATTTCCCGAACAAAGCGTAATAAAGCAGTCCAATAAGCCACAATTACCTACCTTAAACCTACGCGTAACGTGGACAAAATTATACTTCTTTGTGATCCGACAAAATTTCGCAATGAATAAAATAACAGTAACTCCAGTTCGGCCCGATTTAATCTCGTTTCTATAATGTCGCTCCGTCCCTTGTTCAAATGATTTTAGATATAAAAAAGAGTTAACACTCACAATAAACTTTTATTTTTGATACACTATGCTTGAAGGTATTTTTTTAATAAAAATATTATCATCCATATTATCGACGAACTTATACTTTATGTAACATATAATTTGTAGCAAAATGCGTATCTAGAACATTATTGTTAATCGGATTTAATTTAATTTTGAATCGATATATCTACTTATAACAATGCCTTCAATAATTTTATTCGTAAATTAAACTAAAAATAAAATAGTACATATCTTATTTTAATTATTATAATTATATAATTACCAAGGTGCCGACAAACAAACAGACGTAATAATATTACGACTAGGTAGCCAGCTGCTATTCTTATACAAATTCCATTCATTGATAAAGTCTAGTGAAAAGTAGGCAAATCTCAGGCTCGTAAGCCTAAGGTGTCTGAAGGAACACCAAAGGTTTAAGTTGGCATTTCAACGGGCGAGCCCAACATAACCCATCCAGCTCTCCCAAGGTGTCCATAAACATATTTCTTCTCTAAAAAGGTATGTCTATCACTAATAGTGAAAAACGTTTACCACCCAAGTAAATGATTACATCCATATAAATATAAGCCGAACTAACATCAGTCCGAACTACTTAACTAAATACATTAATTACAGGTGCCTCTAACAATGAAAGACAGCACATTACCACACCATTAGCCGGTCCCTCCATTGTAATTACACTATTAATATATTATACTCAGCCCTTACAATACTGAAGAATGGTGTACCGAAAATTGGGGTCTTATACAATCTTGCCCTTGTGATTCGGAACAATGGTTCCTTCAGTCCCATACGAATGAGAGTCGGTTCAGGCAACCGTGTTTAATTCAATTAAAGTGTACTGAAAAGCATGTTCTATATGTTTCACGTTGAAATAGTAGTTACTGTAAAATATATTTTATAGTATCATAGACTGGAATTTTTTTCGTAATAAAATAAATTTTTAACCCTAAAGGGTTGATAGGTAGTAGAAATATGTTAAACTATGCTGTTACACTTGCGTACCATATCCCATCTTAAGTAAGCATTTCTAGTATGATTGAATTAACAACGAAAAAGGTCTGGACTATCTATATCTTTATCAGTGCCATATTATGAGTCTTTTTATGCAAGAGCGTAATAGATACATAGACATGTTTTTTTTTCGTAACAATTTCAATAACTAAATATATTAGTAGGGATTTTTTCTATAAATAGAATATATTTTGCAGCGTAAAATAAAGCTCACCAACCTTAACAGTTTTCAGCAATAAAAGGAATTTATAGCGTTCATTTAGAAAGTTCGTAACAAAAACACTTATGTCGAAACGATATCTCATATCGATAGCCAATGAATAGTTCGTTCTTTATGGCTATAGTTTAAATTGTTCTCTATAACAAATACGCTATCCCATTTATTTGTCTAACTACGTCTTTTATTAAAAATAATATAAGAGAACTCCTCAATGAGAAGGTTTATTACTCATGAATTAAGGACGAGACAATGAAGTTATTTCAAATGAATAAAACTTTTTTATAAAAGAAGAATATCATTTAGCTTAAATAGGCAGATACAATTTGTTAGACACGCGGTTTCACACAATATATTGATTTTATTACATTTACGACAATTCTGAATTTTTAAGTACCTACTTACTCCACAGTAAAATCCGCATTATCATTGTTCCCGTGGCAATAATCGGGTATAAATAGCCACATTCATTCAGTAGACTTATGTGTAAATACATCTCTGAAAGTTTCGTGTAACTATATACCTACTTAATATTAGTTGGAACGTAAGGCGTGGATAAAATCTTAGATAAATAGGTACTTATAAACATTCTACCATTGTGTTAGAAAAGACGTTCTTAAACTTTTAATAGGCATGGATCACTCTTAGTATTTCACAAAACCGGGCCTCAATAAATCTTTAGTTCAGCAAATAATGTACAAGGTAAAAATGTATGTGAGAATATTTATTCTAAAAATATTATCTACTATTATTATTAAAAAGCCATGAATAAGAAGCAATTTAAAAGTAAAGTAAGTAGGTATAAGTATCTGATAAAGCGAAGAAAAATCCGGTAGATGCTAATATCTTTCTAAGAATCATGTTTTACGAATTTACTCACAAAAAGGTAATCAAATCAATGGGAATAGGAAAGTATATATTTTCCTCGTGTATCCAATTTATTCGAGCATTAATTTTGATAGAATAACGATGTAATTATTACAATATTGTAGATACAAGATTAATCATATTGAACTTCTTCAATAAATATTTCTTGTGAGGTTATACAGTATACTTAGATCAAGTATCAAATTTCCACATTAGGTATACTTTATGAACTAGGATCGGGGTTTGGATTAACGGAACTTACCGCCCTTTATTTAGCATTCCAATATTTTAGTTGAATAAGTATAATTTAAGATTAATATTAATCTTTTTGTTAGTTATATTTTAAAAAATCGGTAATATATTCTTTCTGTGACTTCTGTTAGTAAATTATCGAACTTATGGAGGTTAATTTCAACCGCCTTTGCAAAACAGTGTAAAGTACCTAAATAGCTGTTGTACAATATGAATAACGTGAAAAATTAGATAAGATGTGGAAGACGAGATGACATAAGACGAGTTTTTTAATCGTATGCCATTGTTTCTCATTATAAGGTAATTGTGTTACTAGTGCTTTTTTTTTAATCTAAGTAAGTATATTTATTTTCAATGTCTAATAATGACTGTGTCCCCCATGATAGTTACAAAAAATTATATCTAATTCATATTATCATCTCTAGTTGTTAAAGCTGATTTTTTCGTGTATTATACATTTTGGGTATAAACCTTCTTCTAGAATATCTCTATATTATGAAAAAACCGCATGAGAATCGGTCGCGTGGTCTTAAAGATTAAATGGACATAGAAAGCTACTTTTTATGGTATTGCCTATGTAGTGATAAAGTACATAAGAAAACTTAGCAATCTATGTTATCACAATATTCTCCCGTTTTTGGCACGGGTAACGGCAATATCAATTAAAACTAGGCTATTTTGAAAATATTAAAAAGTGCATTTATCAAAATGCAAATTCGTTACCCACGTAATCCCTTTTGATAGTACGTAGACAAAATATTTACACGAGTTAACGATGTATTTAATCCTTTACCCCGGGCAGGACCGTTTTATTCTATTTAGGGACCCTTGACTTTTAAAAACCTAAGTACCTATCTAATATCTACAATAACAGAAAATCTTAATATAAAAGGGGAGTTGATTATATTAGGTACTATTCGTTCTTCTACCTAGAATAATATTACTTAAGTACTCGAGACTTAAAAAGTAACGCCTTATCTTAGCTTAACGTAGTATCAAGCCCATTTAACTTATCTTTTCCCTTTCTTAACGTAGTATAAAGATTTCCATATCTCGAAGTAACGTTACAGCTTAAGGGTTTACGTATAGGTCCAGTGGGCCCCTAGAGCCCTAAAAAAAAGGATATGTAGATAATTATTTTAATAAAATGCGGTTCTGATCCTGACTGGCCATTATCGGGAGCGATCGCGACGCGTGATACGCATGCTGGATTAAGTCCATCGTGATCCTATTATTTTCTTGTTTGTTTTTTTTTAATAATAACTTTTAAAAATCTTACTCTTAGTGTATGTTAAAACATCTGAACCATTTGAAGAAAGCAAACATTACTAAATGTGATTTATTTTTGTCTAATAAAGGTATATTTTATTGTACCTACTTTATATACGTCGTTCTTCATATAGGTAATTCATTTATGAAGTTAGATAAGAATATTACAGATGGTCGCTTTGGAAGCCTTCGAGCACAAATATTATGTACCTACCTTTACCTACCTCGAGTCATATGAATATTTCATTTTACCGTTTTCTTTTTAGGACACGGATAAAATAAGAGTTTAATGAAGAGCTCACCTCATTCGTGCTCAATAGCGCTCGTTATATCGATACCAAAATAATGACTCGTGCAATTTAAATTTTCCGTACAAGCTACCCTTTCGGACAGTATCTGGTTGGAAATAAAACATGTTTGCAATTTTGTCGCTCCACTGCAAATCCTTGGAGACAATAAAATTGCATTTCCAATATAACATTTTAAGTTGTTAAATCGATAGCGTCTTTTTAAAACCTACCTGGCTTCATGTGCTTCGGTGGAGATAAACTTGTATGTTGTAATGCTTTTAGCGATATTATGACTATTACCATACCTACTATTTTATATCCAATATTTTAAAGAATATCGAGTAATAGGTAGAAGCTTCTTTATTTCCTAAATAATAATTTTCTTTTCTACGTTTCGGAATAAGATATGCCTCGTTATAATTTTATCTCTTTGATATCCTTGTAGTAGGTAGGTACTATACCTACTACAATATCACAGAGTAGCATTTTTATATATGTAACCTATTTTTTTTTTGAAACTGCCTAAAACCCGAGTTCACTGAAAACTTGTCACAGTTAATATTATCTGGTTAAGTGCTGTAATGTGATAATGAACAATTGTCTTCTGAATTTGTTCAAATAACTTCTTTAGATAAGTACATACCTAATATCTAAGTAATATTATTAAATTATCCCTCGAGATGATTGTTGTATAAGTGTTTTAACGTTTATTTATTTTCAGGTTAGATATTATATGCGTGAGCATTAGACAACAAGACGCCCGCCTCAGCGAGGTTAATCACTTATATTTTTAATTAACTTCAAGAAATAAAGAGGTTACTCAGTTCAAACGGTATCTATACATTTTTTTTAAATAAAATTTAATGGAAATAAATTTATTCATCAATATAAAGTAACGATTGGCAAAAATATGATAATCATTACATACCATACAAAACAGGCTTTTTAATAACCTTTTTTTAATCTGTTAAAATAGTTGTACTGTGTCTTTAAGAAGGAAATAAAACACAATTTGTAATAAATCCTTATTTTTAAATTCAAATGTACCTAATAATTATAGTTGGGTTCCGGAGGATGATGAGGGAACGGAGGATGTCCGAAGGGAGGTGGACCACGAGGAGGGAACTGAGGTCTGAACTGTGGCGGAGGTCTCCATGGCGGGGGGCGAGCTCCAGGAGGAGGTGGAGGACCGAACCCTGGTCCGAAAGGAGGTGGTGGGAAGTGGTGGAAGGGGGGAGGCGGAGGTGGCGGGCCTGGTGGGGGTGGAGGGCCTGGCGGAGGCATGGACGTGGGGGGCGGGGGAGGCGCTGACATGGGTAGAGGAGGAGGAGGTCTCGCACTCATGGGAGGTCCTGGAGGAGGCATAGGGGTAGGTGTCGGCGGTGGAGGCGGCGCCATCATCATGGGTCCCAGCATTGTGGGAGGCGCATCTGCGAATAGTTGATGCGGTCGGTCTGCGTGTGACAGCGGATTCTGGGCTGCTAGCAATCTGTAACGAAATATTGTTATTGGGTTATCACTACATAGTAAAAAAACAAAGTCGCTTTCTTTGTACCTATATTCCCATGTAAGCTTAAATCTATATAAGAAGGTTAATTTGTATAATACATTCATAATATATGCAAGCCAAGCCGGAGCGGGGCACTAGTATCAGCAAAAATCTAGTTTGAAGTGTCTCATTTTAATAGAAAAATTAGTTATAACAATCTGAAGACATGACTGCAGTACAATTACAAACAATGTAATAGCTTGTAAAGTTCATCTTTCTTAATAAATATGTATCTACATACTGGAATATTAATTTTTACCATCTATATCATCAATAGATAACATAAACATCTATATTTGAAACATACCTCTCAGCGGCAGAGCCGTGTCTCTCTCCCTTAACATCCTTCTTGAAGGCGTATGATACAGAGATTGGCCTATTACATAGATACTGATTGTTCATAGCTTCTATTGCGGCATCTGATGCTTCAAATGACGCGAAATTTATAAAAGCAAATGCCTTCGAATTTCCTGTCTCTGGATCTCTCATAACCTGAAACACAGAATTTCAAATGAATTTATTTTCTTTACTTTGGGACTAAGTAGGTTTCTTTTGTTAGTGAAGTTTTATTAGTTGTAAGACCTATTTATCAGAGCATTAATACACATACATCTCTTGAAAAACTTTACACATTTATAAATTTTTTGTATTGTATAGCATGGTATCACAGAATGATATCAATATGGTTTAATAAATGAATAAAAGTGAGTGAACATTATATTAAAAGAAAAATCTAATTTATTTTAAAAATTTATGACTTACCTTTGGAGTTTGTAATATAACACCAAATGCAGAGAATGTATCATACAGCAGTTTTTCATCAACCTCTGGATCCAAGTTCCCTATAAACACATTGGCTCCGACATCAAGATTCTTTTGATGGGCCGATGCTTTATTTACCCTCACAGGCTTGCCATAAAGTTTTATCATATTCATTACCTAGACATAAGGAAAGTTTTATAAGACTTTAACATTAATCTAGGCATAGTTATAATATACTGGACTTATTTTAATACTTAATTCTGGCATTAGTTAAAAAGACTAATGCTGGAATACTGAAATGCAACTTAAATTTAGATACCACTTAAACCGGTGCCATTTGATAGTTCACCATAAAAGTCTGTCAAAATTATTAGACTTAAGGTGTGCTTAAATTTAATTTGCATATGAGTATTTGGCCATATGACAATTAATAATTTAAAATCATTCTCTAATTTTTATTTCTAGCAAAGAATATATTTGCTGCTGGATACGTATACAATAGAGAATACAAACAACACAGTATGTTACCTTTATAGCATAGTCAGCATCTTCTTCACCCATAAATTCAACAAATCCATATCCTTGATGTGTTTGAGTAACACGGTCTTTGGGCATATGGACATTTACTGCAAAGAGAAAGTTTACATGTATTGAAAATATGGTTTTCACTAATGTACATACTAATAATGACATCTCGGTTGTTACAATTTCTCTGTATAATATGGGAAGTAGGCTAGAAGATCTGTTATCAGACTTCTTATTTTTCCATGTATAAGTGGCAATATCCTCTTATAAGCAAAACGTATAATGTGGTAAAGCTGTTTAATAAATAATAAGCATAAAAATATATTTTTTGAAATAAATTGCTGCATACCGACTGGTCCAGCTTGTACAAACAGCTCCCATAGGAGACTCTCTGTAACTCTGTCATCGAGACCTCCAACGTAAATGGTTGCATCTAAAAGATTAAAAAAATAAAATATGCAATTTTTAAATAATAAACTACAAGTCTTAAAAATATATTATAACCTAAGCGGTCAACTTTTAAGGTTCTTACCTTGATTCCTTTCAGCGATAGGGCCTGCTGCCATCGTAATGATTTTTTTTATTTATTTAAATCTTAATTGAAGAAATCATACCTATTTATAAATACAAAGTAATTAATAAATGTCGGGTTTTAAAGCAAAGTTAGCAAATTATAAAAACATCAAACGAAACGACGCGACCATAGATAAAATTCTGTCTTTTTTAAATTATGTTTATTTGACGTCAACAATATACAGACTATTGTCATTTACTACAAATGTCATTATTTTCATAGACTAGCAATTTTTTTTTTGTTTGTAATAGAAAATGTAAGCTGTAGTGTACTATTTAAAAGTGTATTAGGTTTAATATTTAAGTAAAAAATTAAATCACTCTTGTTATAAAATTTTGGTGAGCGCCAAATTTCGATAATATTATGAGGTTTTGTCATACTGTCAAATTTTCTGTCACAGCTCGCAGGTTTTTCATTCTCAGTTTTGACTTCTGTTTGTTTTTACTTTAGTTAATAGTTAGCGATTGCGAAGCTTGTTGTTTAGATTAAAACACCTATAAAGTTGCAGTTTGCGGTTGATTGTAATTTCGTCGTTTTGTTTATTCTACAAGATTTTTGTTATAATTAAATAAAGAAATGCAAAGTGCTTCAGATATATTATCGTCATTGTTATGGTTTAAAGATGATAAGTATGTTGACGAAGAAAACGAGTCTCAAATAATAGAACAGTTTGTGCAAAATGTGGAAGATTTCAGTTCACAGTATGGAAGCGAAATTAGCGTTTCGTATACTGCATTCAATCTTCGAGGGCCTCCCTCGAACTTTCCTGATTATGGAGACTATCCTCAGGCCTTTGTAATGGTAAGGTTCTTTTTTTATGTACGGGGTAGTGCGCGCATTAAATTATTTAATTAATACTTAATTTATAAAAGAAGAAGAATTACTACTTTCTGATATAGTCGAAGTTGGTATATTTTGTAATATATTCCGCAACAACAAACATGTTTAGATAACGAATAAAGCTACAAATAAGTAATGATGTATGATTGAGGGTGGTTTTTAATTTTAAATTATAAATGTTGACACAGAGAACTTATGGGACATGGTGGGATGAAGCACCCTCTTATCAGGAAGATTACATGCCACAAAACACTAACAGTATACCCAGCCAGGATTATGTAGGTTTGTATATAGTTTTAAATGTTTTAAATAATCTTTTAAATTTTTTTACTTAAAATTAATACATACTACATACACATTACTTTCTTTTGTTTCTTTTTTCTATTAAAATTATTCTTTGAAGACATATTTGCTCAGTTCTATTCAACAGTTTATGTATTTAAAATTTCAATTAAAAATAATTATTTCCAACCTCCCTTAAATGAGGAATATATGTATCAATTTATTAATCTTTAATTTACCTTTATTCTTGACAGAAGTATCATTCGAAAGAGCAGTTTACCCTCTAGAAGTAGCTGTATTCGAAACATACAACCCAGGAGCATTAGTTAGGATATGGGCATATGGGCCGACCTCATGGATTTTGTTATGGGAGGGGGAGCCTGAGTATGCAGGCGACACACCCAGAATATT
This sequence comes from Eurema hecabe, assembly GCA_026213755.1. NCBI lineage: Eukaryota > Metazoa > Arthropoda > Insecta > Lepidoptera > Pieridae > Terias > Terias hecabe. The sequence goes on along the minus strand of JADANM010006310.1, from coordinate 5,959,110 downwards.
TAGTCCACCGATTAGACAAATTAATTATCCTACTAGGTATGTTTAGTTAATATATATTTCTCTATTTATAAACTATATTGTGAGAAAAATGAAAAATTATCCCATCAATTGTTTTGTTAAATTGTTTAATTTGTATAAATATTATTTTACGTCAGAATTAAATAAATATCTTCTCCACTATGTCAGTGATTTTAGTCATTTACATATTAAAACCGCTTTTAATAAGATTTAAAGTTTGACCTACTCACTTAAGTTTTTCTTCTATTCTGAACTTTAGGTATGCTCCTAAATGTATCTAATCATAGATAATAATTTCTCTAGAATCCTGAGACTGGAGTTCAACCACAGATTACTACCATATTATACAGAGTTAGATGCAATACTTTTAAGAGGCAAGGAACCACCGAGTGTCATGAAAATTAAAAATAACTTTGCCTACTCAAGTTTATTTTATAAGAAAACACAGCCAGAAAAGGGTAAGCTTTTATTTTTATTTTCTTAATATTGTTCATAAATTTTATAATATTCCTAATGTTATTTTTATAAGATTCCTAGTTGTAATCATTATAATATTTTATTACCTAGGTATGCTTCTCAATAAGGTAATGGCATCAAATCTTCATGAAAACATAACATCACCAACTACAATATCACAAGTGGAAAAATATATAGACTCTGGACCACCATTGGGAGATTTTCAGCATATGCCTGTAAGTTTATTTAATTCACATTTTTTTATCATTTAAATGAACGAATATTAGAGGTATGGTAGTATTTGTTACATACAAAATCGACGTGATCTTTTTTATAATCAATACTTCCATACTACTATTATAAATACAGAGGTAACTTTGTCTGCCTGTCTGTCTATCCATCACGCTAAAGCTACTGAACCGATTATAACAAAATTTGGTACCAAAATAGTCTAAAGCCTGGAGAAGGACACAGGCATACTTTTTTAAATCAACCCCCAAAAGGTTGCGCGAGGGGTTGAAATTTATTATAATATTACGCTTCACTGCCATACCGCTGAGCCGATTGTAATGAAATTTGGTATATAGATGGTCTAGGGCTCAGGCTCTCTGAGAAAAAATAGCTACTTTTTAATTGGAAAAAATCCACGCGGACGGAGTCGCGGGCAACAGCTAGTTTCTTATATTATTGAACGAATTGGCTCTTTTATAAGCGTAGTAATAAACAATGCTTATAAATATGTAATTATCATACGTTAAATCGAACATAGCACGTGATTCGATGCGTTAACTTTCGCGACTTTAAGGTGACGTCATTTGTTATTTATTTACTTGTATCGAAAGCGATTTCTTATTGTGCTTCTAAAAATAAACAACACTGATTGATTAGATTGTTATTGTTCATTTCTTAAATTAACAGTTTTGTAATAATTAATATGTATGTAAATGTTGCATTTACGATCATTAGGTAAAATTATTATTGGCATAATTATCATTATTTTTACATATAAGTTTATATATGCAGTAATTAATAAACTAGTAAACTAGTGTATTATAATTGTAACTATACAATAATACACATGCTAAATAGTACGAAGCATTACACATTCTTTATTTTGTTTCGTTATATGCTAGGTTGTTTTAAATTTGGTTTTTATATGCAGATTAATATCTTAGGATTTGTGTAGTAAGATTAATTTTTCTGCATATCATACTATTATAAATAAATTCATATAAACTTAGTACAATTTTACAATATCCACTAAGGCCTGTTTTTTTATATTTTCCTTTGAGTATGAAACCTAATATTGTAAATAGTAAATACATCCCATTTGAACTCCATGAATGCTTCTAATTTTAAACCTCACTAGGTTTTTAAGATATTTTGTTTAAGTAAGCTATTACTTAAAACGTTCGAAAAGCAGGATCTGAATTTCATGGGACTTCTACTACACATTTAATAAAAGCAATTGTTTGGGTCGCACGCGTATATATAGATACATTATTTACCATAAATATACTATTATATGCTATCAAAAATTATAAATATGTGTCAAGTTATGACGTAAGAACCTAGATCCGACCTAGACATATTAATCATCATGTGTATGCAATACACTATGAAACTGTTTATTAAGATTTGTTATTACTTATTAGAAACGTACACACGTACTTGTCATTGTAAGATGATATTGTTCAGATCTCACTAAATATTAACCTTTAAATAAAATAAGCTAGAAAATCTTTATGAATAAAATTTATTTAGCAGAGTCCCTTTAGCCTTTAGGGTATATAGCTTTGAAACCTCGTTGTATTAGTCGATAATATCGTGACGTTTTCTCGAATATCGTCCAGGAAAAATAGTCAATTGACATTTAAAAATTTTAGGACCAAATATTACATTTCTTAAATTGCAATATCAGCGATCATTTCAATGGACTTAGAAATATAAAATAAATAGGAATAATATACAAATATCCGTGTTATCCAAAAGTTATACGTACTAACTTTAAATAATTACATACCTATTTATTTTATCAAATAAAACTATTCAATTTAATTGAACTTACGATGGAGATATTAGTTTTCGTTATTTGAATTGCACGGTGCATCTCTGGCAATCATTTTCCACTTACTATACAACCCTGAAATGGACAAAGACAAATAATTGTGCAACGCAGTCATTGTAACTTCCTCCATTGATGCGCATCGCTGATACGCCAGGATTCATACAATGCGCTTTATATGCCAGAAGTGATTTCATGACCTTTAAATTGACTTTAAATTCAACAAAATGGCCGTATGGTACTTACATATTAAATATGGTATAGGTATGGCATGGCCATACCAGGCCATGTAGTAATAATTAATAACCTATTACGTTAATAGAGACTAAATTTAAAATACCCTACATTGTAAAATATGGTATAATTGTAAATATGAGTGAAAACAATGTACATAAAAAAAATTTCACATTATATTTGGCACTTAGGGTTCCCACGAAAGAGAGTAACTGTGACAATACTAGAAGGGTCAAATATCACGATATTAGTACACTATATAGTATGGCTGAATTTTTCTAATTCACTTATTTAGTAGGAGCAGCGATTCCCGGTTTAACTCGCATTTATGCATGTCTATCTCTATCTTGTTCTCGTTGCGTAGTTTTAAAGATTTCAGCATAAATAGGGACGAGGAAAGTGACTTTGTTTTTACCC
>JADANM010006310.1:5904320-5944033 GCA_026213755.1 Eurema hecabe | reverse complement strand
ATCGGCACTAATTGTATAGCTGCTATATAATAAAGTCAATAAAATCATATACCAACTTTAAAAAACTATGTTACCCTGATAGTGTCACAATGGTAAATGTAAAAAAAAAAACTTTGAACACAGTATAGCTAAAGAAAATAAATACGTTAAAATTAACAAAAACTGCGTATTGCAGACATAAATTTTATCTTAATGAATAAAACTGTTGATCTTTCCAATTTCTTATCATGATTTTATTTTTTCCAGAATCTTGGCTGAATGTCGAGAACTGCGACTGCTCGATGTTAGTTTCTGCGACCAAATCCAAGAATCTCAGGTAAAAGCAGAAATTAACAAAAATTAAGGGAAATCTTTAATATAAATTACTATATATGCTATAATTCAGTCGCTTACTGCAGTGGTGGTAACAGAACGAGCCCAAGTGTTGGATACTCATACTAGAAAAGTACAATTGTACCCACTATGAAAACCTAAAGTCAAAAGTATCTTTATTCAATTAGGCTACATTTAGTAACACTTTTGAATCGTCATGGTATTTATTACAAAACATTTACCACCGGTTCGGAAGGCAGTTTCTACAGAGAAGAACCGGCAAGAAACTCTGATAGTCGCTCTTTTTAAAAGAGGAACATACAATTGTAAATATAAACAACAACTATTGTAATATTTTTATCTTCAATATATTCATTTAATGTATAGTACGCCTTTTTAATTAGACATTTTTTAACGAGGCTTCTAAACTTGGAATAAGGTAGATCCTTGACGCTCTTAGGAAGCTTATTATAAAATAGTATACTTTGCCCCATGAAAGAGTTTTTTGATATACTAAGTCGGAAGGCAGGCATAACAATTTTATCTTTGTGCCTCGTATTATATTGATGAGAATCACCTCTCTTTGTGTATGTGTTGGCATTCTCGTGCTCGTGTAATATATTATTAAAAATATACTGTGACGGGACCGTTAGGATGCCAATTTCTTTAAAATGATCTCGCAATGAGTCCTAAGTTTTACATATTTATCAAGTAAGTTATAATATAAAGAAATAATTTCTTATTTCACAGGTACTCGAATGGCGTCGACAATACCCTCACGTTAGTATAAAAAGGTCCTTCCAATCAGCTAATTTGACAACAGCACCAAATCCCTTGTTCCTGGCACCGAGCCTTGAATAGCATATAAAAAAAAACTAAAATGTCAAAGTAAAAATACAGATTATAAAAATTTGGAAGAATTATTCTATTCAATATTTTCTTAGTTATCTTATGTGGCAAATTACTTATTAGTTTTATATTATAGACTATTTTTTGTTAATTGATGACCTCAGAATAAAATTAAGTTTTTTTAAAGTACAGTTTTCTTGTCCTTATTGTTTCATATTTATTTCTAACAGGTTTATTGATGTTTGTCATTATAATTTATATTTTTTATAAACGTTATTTTAAAAATAAACAATAAGATTTTAAAGTCTGTTAGTAATGGAGCAAAAATTTAAACATCACTTAAATGGCATTGTGATTCAATTTAAGCTTTAATCTGATGTATTTTATACGGAGGAATTTTCGAAGACTGAGAATTATATATTCGAAACGTAAGTCAATCTCATTTTATAGGGCATAATAAAAAAAATATTTTAAAATTCATAAGTACTCAATGGCGGATTTACAAAAAAAAAAGAAAATGGCGCGCTCACTTCTACAGATTATAAAAATTCTCTATAGATATATAATATAATGTTTCAACTTGCCCGGAAAGTAATTTAAAATACCTAGCAGCAATATCAGTTCCCTAATTTATTAGTTTCTGGTCAATCCGCTATTGAAATGTTTTACTTTATACTTCCTTTAAAATAAATAATTTATATTCATAAGCAAAACGTATGACTTGTAAGTTTTACCATGGTGTTACATGTTAGAAAAACTTATAAAAGTGATATATCATAAATATGATATTAAATTTATTTACAATACTGTCCTCTGTTTTAATACGTTTAAAAAATGTATATGTCAAATGTGGTCATATTCAAAAAGCTATTAGAATATTAAAAATAATATAAAATATCAATTCACAGCTTTAAAATTAAAGTAACTGCCACTTCGAAAATAATATGTGCTTTCAAATATATTGTCAAAAGTATCTAGTCCTCAATAAAAATTTTAACGACTGATACACATACATACATATGCTACCTTTAAAAGTTTTGGGTAATAATTTTGAAATGTACAGTGAAATCTATGTAATTCCCTCTCGAATGAGTACACCATGTTTGACTGATTAATTTTGACGATATTTTTAAAATATATATGATTTAAGCCTAAAATTTTGAAGACGCAAAAACATCCTAATTAGGACGTCTTACCTTTGGGTGATTGGTTGACGGTGCATTCACGTGTAACTGACAAAAATAACTCTTTTGTTTTTGTCATTTAGCTGTTTTCAATCGTTTTGACTTGTATGTATGTGTGCTGCCGCTGCTGTGCGGAACACTTTTCGGTTGATTTGTAGGTGTATAACAGACCTATATATTAACTATAATATCGATTAAATTTTTACATTTGAAGAGGACAACTTATCAAGATTCTAGTGTTTATATATTATAATACCTATATTAAATATAAACAATATTTATAATTATTTATTGTAACAATTCGTTCAGCTATTTACATAGACTATAGAACATAGTGGCTATTAATATTTTGATTAAAATTATCGCTATGGAGCATAATAACTTCGTGTAGAATAAGACTGGTGATTCTAACGTCAATTTTAACGTATATTAATGTCATAGTTTTAATATATTACCTGTTATATGTAGCTCAGTATGTAAGCTTATCTTAAGGAGTAAATTGACTTGATATTAATTAAGTCAGAAGCATTGTTTAGTTTGTAAAGACAGTTTTAAGATTGTTTTGTTGTCTTCACACATAATAAGGGCCTTTTACTTAGTTTTTTTTTTATCAAACAGCTACACACAATAGCCTGCGGATTAAAAGTCTATAGTGTTCTGGCAATAATATATTATGACAATATTCTATAGACTGTATGCAATGGAACTAATAATAAGGCAGCATAATATTAGAATAGTCATTCTATTTCATTTTGTCCTTGCTATAGTATACAAGATATTTCTGGCTATTTAAATATTAGTTATACTATGTGTTACTGGCTTTTAAAAAATGGGAAAGGAAATACTATTGATTAAGAATTGTATAAAGCCGTAGTAATTGATATGACTAGAATTCTCGGCATAATTCTGCCCCGTGTTATGACTACCTGGTTTCTATCTTATAAGTCTATTTTAGTGCTGTTTAGTCATTACATAAGAGATATTATATAAGTTGTGTTAAAATTTGATTTTATTATAAATATAATTTTAAAAATATATGCTACATGTGTTTTATTAATAGTATCCTAGTAAGAAAACATACAAGTTAATCAGTTTTACGAGAAAGATGATAGTACCTACCTACTCTTTGAAGACGTATTCACACGATTTGTTTTTTTTTGGAGTTGAATTTTAAGAAAAAAATAAACAACCAAGGTCAGCTATTCCCATCTTTAAGAATTGGTAGCGGGTGAAACACGAGGTCACAATAAAATTAAGTAGTGTTTGAAAAAAAAGGAAATCCGTTTAATACTTGAACGTCATACTTCAATCACACTCTTGGCTGCAATGTTCCATATTACCCAGTCAAATATATCAAGAAGCCACTCGAAGATTTTTATCAAAAAATATTAATAATCCAACGAATACATAAAAATTCCACTACGAAGTGAAACATAATATCTAAAATTACTTAGTAACAGAAAGTACTCGAAGTAAAATGTACAGTTGACCGCGAAAGTTGATTAAAACGATAATACTATTGACATAAGCATATCATTAGTTATTTTCAAACTACAGGGGACCTAATTTTTTGTGGTCTTATTTAATTAGTGCAAGAAAATCTAACGTTGTTTCATTTTTATTCGATCAAAAATATCAGTCAAATTTAGACATATTTTAAACATTGAACAGCTTAAATTATCGATGGGTTAATTTTTTTTGTATAACTTTACGTCACATTTAAACAAAATTATATGGATAGGTTACCTATAGGTACGCTATTAATTAATTCCATTAGCGTTAAGAAGATAATTAGGAACAATTTTAAATGTGTTAATGTGCCTTTGTGTTTGACTGTACGTGCAATCAACCAAAATGCATATCAAATCTATTAATTCATGTACATGTACATTTGTCTGATTTATTATTGATTAAAGTACTACCGACGCATATATTATTGACGACATCTTAGTGCAGTACAATTCCTACCTACCTACTAATCTATGCGTCTAATTTATTAAGTGAGGTAACCAAATGCTCATCTAATATTATCATTACAAAGGACTTAAACTACGAAATAAAAATTATAGATACTATTTAAAAAAATAGGTAATGTTTGTTAATTCATCACGTTAGTGTAAAGTGGTTATGTCGATGGCTTTAGGTAGGTAAGATAATACCAAAATAGAATATAGGTACTATAGTCAAAAACCCTTTTAATGTATGAATATTGTAATAATTATTGTTTAAGTTCAATAATTAATATTTGTAGTCTTTTTTGTTTTTCACGACTTTTATGAAATCCGGGTTTTCGATTTGTATGAATGACGATGTAAGGCACCGGTAGATAAAGTATCCTAATATTCTGACCAGTAAAATTCTCTTTGGTGAAAATTGATTAATACTATCTAAAAATTTCGACACATGCAGAGCTTATAAACACGTCTTGCGATTGAAAAGACAACGAGGGTTCTGAAATTTTGAGAAAATAAAAGCGCCGGCAAAGGTCTTTAGCTAAAGTGATTTAAAAATGACTTGCGACAAAATATCCGAATCATGCTCGATCAATTTGGAAAGATAAACTGTGTGTCCGACGGCATTGTTTGTTTGTAGTTCGCGTATACACGCTTCGACTAAAATATGTATAAAATAATTTAAAAAAATATTTAAAATAACACATTATTCAACTGGACGACAAATTTTCGATTTGTCATATTATATAGAAAAATACTTTTGGAAATGCATACCTTTTCTTATTTTTTCATCTTTCTCTCTTAATCTCATGATTAAGAGATTCAATACACTGTAAGAAGAAGAATATTTTTACAGCGTATCAATCTTTTTTTAAAAAAAGATTACTCGTAAGTTTTAAACCATAATATGTACCCAAACAATGATATAAGATTCCTTCTTTTTAAATCTAAGAGCTTGATGTCCATATTTTATAATACTTAACAAATTAAGTATTATAAACGACAGCAGAACTAGCAATTCGTAATATTTTTTAAAGTTGCGTCGTCTTTCAGCGGACTAAATCGTTGAAGATTTAATCCAACGCTTGTTCGAAGGAGATTATAGCGCTGAAAGACTTGTAACTTAATTTAGAATGAGTAGACATGATTGAATACAGTTTAGACTTTATAATGGATTTGTGTTTGTTCTAAACACCGATCTTAATTTGTTTCATGATTTGGAAATAGACAAATTTTATCTCGTGGATTAGGATTAGTGACAAAGGAAGTTTATAAGTACCTAATATAATGTTAACGGTTTATATGCAGATACGAGGTATCAATAAAAATAGGGATAATGTCCATTTCGCCTGCTGCTAATGAAGTAAAAAAAACACTCAAATATTTTTGATAATTGAAAAAAAACTAGGTAAGTAAATACACAGAATTCCTATTCCACTAAACAGTTCTTTTACGCGATTGACGCCAGGCTAAGTCATTATTTATGCGTATAAGAAAGGTAAGTCGTTGAAGCGTTCCTAATCGTATTCTAATGGAAAACATAGTTATGCTCCGTAAACCTATTTACGTAAAACATATTGTGTTGAGATTTATTTCCATTGCTTTTTAATAGAAACACATAGAGTTATACTGTATGTGGAAGTCCTATGAATTAATGGTTGACGTCTTTAAGGCAAAACCGATTTAATTATTGGAAAACCGTGTCTACTAAGTTTAATAATGTTACATATACTTATTGCTTATGGTTGCATATTGTCCTTATTATTGTTTGATGTTTATTAACAAAATGTTTATGACTCATGTGTAATATTAGACTATACCTAACTACTTCGAACTATTATGATAAGAAAATGTGTGAATCCATAACAGTTTCTTATGACAGCTTCGCAAATGACCACTGATTTAAGAAGTAGTGAATACTTTTTAATGGAGTAAGTAATTATATTAATAAAATTTAAAATACTAAACAAAAATATATCCTTTTCTATTGACCTCAAAATTTAAAACATTTTTAGAACAAAGCAATTTTTTATTATTATTTATAATATACTTAGCTTAGAATTTAAAAAAAAAGACTAGACATTGATGTAGATGTAAGTAGTGTTACCGAGAGTTTTTTAAGGTAATATGGCATATCTTCTGCCATTCCGACATAGACTTGTAGCAATTAATAATAGATTTTCGTGTCATGATATCTACATGTGTCATTAATCTCATTACATTCTCGTTCATTTATCGGACTTTGCAGTTGTTTACACGAAAATGTAATCAAACGATTTTAAGATTATTATTATTATACAATGAAAAGGCATCAGATTAATAACAGTATCTAAATCAATGCGATTTAATCACTAAAATTATAGTCTATATAAAGAATTTCGCGGCAGGTGGTTACAGATAATAAAAATTATTTGATCAAAAAAGACGTAGTGGTTGCGGCAAGGTAAGTTTTCAATCTGTTTCTGAATCGTTATCGTGATAACGGTCATTGTGTGTTTTAAATTTATTGGGTTTATTTATTGGGTTTAAAATAAAGTAAATAAAAAGGGTAGGTTGTAAGCTTTTTTTGACGTAATAGCAAATGGATTTTATTTATAGCAATATCCCATGTTGTTGTTACCAAAAACAACGTACGGATTTTTTTGTGTTTTTATACGGGCTTTTATGTTAATAAAAAGTCTGAGGAAGATGTATCCACAATGGTTAAAAATAGAAATAGAATACGATTAGAGACTGTCAGCTAAAATGTCGGATTCAATTTGTGGTACAATTTATTTTTATAATAATTAATTGGTTTTAATCGAAGTATAAAAAAGTCTTATAGTCGAAATAGGAAGAGAATGCATTCCTTTTAACGCCTTTATCTGCAGTACGTTTGAAATAAAAACCTTACTGCATAACAAAGAACTAATCCTCGACATTTCATTATGAGCTCATTAAGAGGCATCGAACGGGAAAATGCGAAAAAAGTAGACGCCTGGTTATGTTTGTTTTTAATTGGAATTTTATATAAATCATTTTTCATCTCAATAGGAGCTAATCATAATGATTATTTACGTTGAAAAAATAAACGCTACTGAAATTAAATTTAAGTTTTAGGGATGTAATATATGGTTTGCAGATAAAGTATCATGGGTCAATCGTACCATTCATTCATATTATGTCTTTTCTTGAAAATACAATCAATCGCGCTATGAAAGTGTTAGTCTTATTCAAGAAGCAACTATGCTTTCGTTATAGATCCACTAAACCGAATAAGTTGGAGGTGTTGTGACCCTGCTTTGAAAATTATTCTTAAATTTTGTTTTTTTTCATAGTTGTCAGGATGCTACGTCTCATCCTATTGCTGTGGGTGACGGCTGCAGCGGTGGCGTACAAAAACCCGCACTATGCCTCCGGTCGGACGACTATGGTGCATCTGTTTGAGTGGAAATGGAATGACATCGCTGCCGAATGTGAACGCTTCTTGGGACCTAGAGGATTTGGAGGTATTCAGGTGAGTCGTATAGGATTGTTATTTGAGTCAAAATCAAGTCATATATATTTCTCAATAGTCTTGGAAGAGAACAATCATTAGGTAAATGATTGTTCTCTTCCAGTGGTTCGGTAAGAATTGCTTTTTACGGAAATGTACAGATTAAAATATAAGGAAAAAATATACTAATTCTTATGTATTCATTATTCAACAAGATGTAATTTTATAGATGACATTTTATTTGTTTATTAATTTACAATTATTGACTATTACGACAGAATTCCTTCCAACACAGCAATGAATAATTTCTATTGAATACATAATAGTTATTATAAACTTAATTATAATATGCATTTTTACGCATCTAGTACATAGTATTTCAGGGTTACACGTTACCTATAGTAGAAATAAAAATAATAAAGTAATGTACCTCTAATATATCTTGCATACAAACAATATCGATCATTTGATGAATAGATTAAAATAAATAATCTATACCGGTGTAGATTATTAATAATTTTGATAATCGTAAAATATAATTTGATCTAGATGGTTCGACATATCACTACGGAGATAATTATTTGTTATTACCTATTTAAAATAAATAACGATTGCATTTTAACGAAAAACAGAACGATAAGATAATTTTATTAAGTGGTTTTAAATTAAATAAATATATTGAATTTGCATTCATTAAACGTAATTATCTATGCCATTTAGAAAAGTATGTGAGCGTATCTTCAGAAACACGATATTAGCGCTTAGCGTAATCTTCATCTCTTTGAACGCCATCTTTGTTCTGAAACACAATACGGGAAGCAATCGACGCCATTCTCATAGTGTATGGCGTCGTAGAAATGTACCCAAATAGTAAACATAAGTTACATTTAGATATATATACCTATTTATTATTAAAATGTACAAATTATTACACTTCGTCGCATAACGGATTGGATATTTATATTCGTAATAATCAATACTAGTATTAATCAAGTACATTTAATTATTATCGTTTCTAACTTATCATTACATGAAATAATTTTACAAACGGTAAGAAAACTTTCTTCTTCAATGAGTCTGTAATAAACAAAAATATTTATTATTAGTTCTCGAAATTAAAACGCTTAAACAATCAACCAAACCCTTTAAATAAAGTCCTTATAACGCTAATCACGTCAAGGATTATAAAACACCAGTATATTCTAATTAAAATTTGTTTAACCCATTACCGAAGTTCAAAACGTAAAACCATGTCGGCAAACTTTATACACCGTGTGAATCTTAGACAAAATTTTCTTAAGTCAATTATTCAAGCGTATTTATTCAGATTTTCACCGCTTCTCGACTTCAAAACTTCTAATTATGTGTGCTTGCTATTAGTAATTAGCTGTAAATTTATAATATACTGAAAAACAACATTTAAACTTTCGAGTAAGGATTTTATGAACGTATGGTAGACATTAATGAATAAGAATGTATGAAAAAAAGATTCTATACAATATCTATTGAAGATTTTAATGTTGAACTCCGATGAACATCCGTTCTCATTTCTTATCTGAAATTGTTTTCTTTGATGATAACCAAACAAATAATAAATGAGACAATGATTAAATATTTATCAGGCTTATCCTTAGTCCCTCGTGATTGCTAAAATTAATCGTTCAATAACATACTTCACGCAACGTTAATCCCTTAGCTAATTATATTCAATGTAAGTTAATCTTTAATGAAAGAGAAGTAAGTTATGTATGTATAATTGTTTAGGTTTGAAATAATAATCTTATTTTAAATATAAATAGAGTTCAACTAGGTATATTTTTATTAAATCAGAAACCAACTTAACTTATTTCTTAAATTAGAATTGAAAGATATTTTCTAGTTCGATTCATAGTTCCTTTATTCAAATTGACTTCATTTTATCGATTCTAAATTAACAATCATGAAATAGCGAGTTGTCTAAGCTATATTAAATATACTTATAAATTTTGTTCAGATTTCTCCTCCAAATGAAAACTTGGTGATATGGTCAAGAAACCGCCCTTGGTGGGAGAGGTACCAGCCGATGTCGTATCGCCTGGTCACCAGGTCCGGCAACGAGCAACAGTTTGCTGATATGGTTCGCCGCTGTAACAATGTTGGTGTGAGGTCAGTACTATTCACATAATTAGCAAGATAGTCTACTACACAGTATAAAACAAAGTCGTTTTCTTTGTCCTTATGTATGCTTAAGTCTTTATAACTACGCAACCGATTCTTATGCAGTTTTTTTTAATAGATAGTGATTCAAGACGAAGGTTTCCTAGTCAATATTTGTACTAACGTTTCTACGTACATTATTATGTAGATACTATGACGTTGTGAAAAGATAACAGTTTATTTAAAGAATATGTATCGAATCAAAACATAAATGTGAAATGAGAGCCAAGTTCAATATTATGATAAATGCCTTGGTTGTTGACTTCAACGACCAAAGAAGTGAGAGCTAAATGTGTGCCAAGTTATTGAACTTATCACAAAATATGTGATAAGTTCAATAACTTTTTCAAGTTCAAGCACACATTTAGATCTCACTTCAATAACTTTAATATATCTTAATCATAAATTATATCTTAATAATAGTATAACACATCATATCTTCTTAAAACAAGGCTACAAAACATTATCTGTATTGTAGCCTGAGGTCTATCTTCGTTATGAGGCTGAGGCCTATTTAAATTAACGTTTGTGAGGCCTATTTTAATTTTCTTCTTTTTAAAAGAAGTTCTAAAGCCAATGTAAGCAGTGGTGTCTCAACCGAGGCCATTGTGCAACTGTAGAAGAAGAGTCTGATCAAAATGCAAAAGCTATCTAGTGTGGCTCGACAGTTCCGTTTCTTGAACTTGGCTTGACACGCTACCACGTGTCCAGATCTTTCTTCTTAATTTTAGCACTGTTAACTTCATCTCACTAGTTATGTTACGAAATAGTCAATATTTATTTTTGATTTATCATCAACCACAATTGACCTATTTTATTTTTCTGTAAATTTTGTGTACGTCATTTTATTCGTCTGTTTGAATCTTACTAGGATTTACGTAGACGCGATCATCAACCACATGACGGGCACGTGGAATGAGAACGTGGGCACTGGTGGAAGTACGGCTAACTTCGCCAACTGGCACTACCCAGCTGTTCCATACGGCAGGAATGACTTCAACTGGCCTCAGTGTGTGATCAGCGGCAACGATTACACGTGTTGCGCTGATAGGGTAAGAGAAATTTTGATTTATATAAATTGAGTGTAAAGACTTTTGCATAATGCATATAATGAGTACATTTAATAGAAAGCAAAGCAGATTACTTTTTTTGTGAGAGGGTGCAAATGAGCTGCAGCGTTCCCTCAGGTTAAGTGTGTTTCGAGCCTTTTAGGAAAAACTACTACGTTAAAGTAACCTTAAAGACTACATATTGGCACTTATGGCTAAAATTTCAACAAATACGAATCAGTGCCCATCAACAAAAAAACTTTTGACTAGAATTATGACTAACGTATTTACATTCTAATTAATTTAAAATAGTTTTTCCCATCATGAAAATACAAAAATTTAAATTAATTTTTTACTCATTAAAATGTGAATTTTTGTCGAGTTACTTTGTGTTTGGATAAAACACGAGGAGTTGAGCGTCAAGTGAGAGAGCTCTTAGTAATTATTCCGTGGCTAGATAATTTTGTATACGATTGCGTGCAACCTGCTGTAATTATTTTTTATGGCAACTTTTATTTACTTGTCTAATGAACACAAAAATATTTACATAATAGTAATAGTATACTTTATTATATAGGCCTTTTGGACTCATATGGGAGCATAGGTATATTAATTTGTTTAGTATTAGGCAATGATATTATATACTAGATATGTTATGCCCATACAAATCAACCGAAAAGTGTTCCGCACAGCAGCGTCAGTACACTGACATAAGTCAAAACGATATAAAACGAAAATAAGATAAAACCAACAAGAAAAAAAGAGATAGTTTTGTCAGTTGCGCTGAAAACACCGGCAACCAATCATCTTAAGTTAAGACGTCCTAATTGGGATGTTTAGCGTGTATAAAAATTTGCGATAAAACATATCTTTTTAATATAAAATCATTGGTATAAGTTATAACATTTTTAAAAACGCTTTAAGTTTACAAACAAAAGCTTTAATTCTCATTATAATTGCAAACTATTTCAGTTATATGACAGTAATAATAACATAATGGACGACAAAGTATTCTATTATAGATAAGTTTTATAATTGGCAGCACGCGAAATGTATTTCTGTTTGCAAAATGTAGTATTTAGTTTAAATTAATCAACATGCAATTTAATAAATGGCATGTATGACCTACCTTATGTCTAATCTGTATAATTACTTTTGAGAAATAAAGATTTTATTATTATTATTAATAGGTCCGCAACTGTGAGCTCTCCGGTCTAAAGGATTTGAACCAAGGGTCTGAATACGTTCGTGGAATGATCGTCGGATACATGAACCGACTTATAGATATGGGGGTCGCTGGTTTCAGGTAATCTCATTGTGATGCTGTAATTTGTTGTAGTAATTTTGCAAAATTACGTTTTAGTTGGTGTGAAATGTATTTTGGGGGAAGATAAAGAAATACACAACAAAACATTTGAATCGATTCAATAAGAGTAAATTAAATAGAAAATGCATATCTAGTTTTTATATAAAAAAGGTGTAAGTGTTAATGGGTGATTAAGTTTATGACTTTAATGAGTCTCTTTAAATCTTACTTGATGTAACGTCTCACTATGTAAAACAAAGCTTAATGGTAAATTTAAACTGAAATTTATACAAGAGTATTTCTTATATGCTCTGGAGTAGTATCCAATTTTAAACCTTGAACGCCGTGAGTCAGGGTTGTCTTTCGCTTAGTAGAAAATTGAACTTTGCGTTTCGAAATGAAAACTATAGCAGTTTTCTTGCTATACAAATTTGCACTAGCTGCTAGGATAGCGTTTAATGTTCAAACCACCGCATTGTTATCCATATGATTATATCTATGAAAACAGAGATAAAATATATGAAGTAATTCTGTTGATAGGTATCTAATAAACGATATTTTGCAAATTTACGTGCTAGAATACGTAGAGTATTTATATTGTATATATAGTATATACAATATAAATACTATTGAGTATACTATATTGAGTATTGTCTTTATATTTTGATTTAGTATAATTTATATATGGACCAAAGTTTAGCTTTTAGTTATGCTGTAATTAAAATGTAAAATTTAGTTTGTGACTTTTCTCTAAATATATATCCGAAAAAGGTCCTTTACTTTAAGACATAATGCAATATCAACTGAATTATGTACAGGATCGACGCTGCAAAACACATGTGGCCAAATGACCTTCGCATCATATACGATAGGCTGCATAACCTCAACCCAAGCCATGGCTTCCCCCAGGGAGCTCGTCCGTATATTTATCAAGAAGTAATTGATCTTGGAGGCGAAGCTATTAGCCGCAATGAGTACACCCCTCTAGCGGCTGTCACGGAATTCAGATTCGGTATGGAGCTCAGCCGAGCGTTCAGAGGGCATAATCAACTCAGGTACGCTATTTACTCTACAGCTAATCTATATCTTTCTATAAATCTATAGATTAGGTAAACGAAATTCTCAAATTACTATAACTCAGTTTCCAATTAATCTAGGCTTAACTTCATATTTTAAAAGCAAATGTTATATTAATTGGAAAGAATGTGTCTACTAAGATTGCCTCTAAGTTTTCCTATGTAAGCCCCTATTTCTATTCAAAGATATGTTTAAAAAAGTACATATTAAGTCAAGTTCATTCAAAAAGTACATTTAAGGTGGCTAGCTAACTGGGGTCCAAGCTGGTCTCTACTTGCCTCAGACGATGCACTTACCTTTATCGATAACCACGACAACCAACGCGGTCACGGTGCTGGAGGAGACATCCTTACATACAAGCAATCTAAACAGTACAAAGGAGCTATCGCGTTCATGTTGGCTCACCCGTATGGCAAACCTCAATTGATGAGTAGTTTTGCCTTCCACGATACTGAAGCTGGTCCGCCTATGGACTCCAGTGGTAATATCATCTCGCCTTCTATTAACTCGGTAAGTTCATTTAAGCCTCATTTATTTATTATTTCAATTATTATTACGTTGAGTGTTCCACTATAAAGTGGTAGGAGCATTCAACGTAAAAAATGAACATTAAAGTAGATACTTCGATTTTGGGACATGAATAATCTTGATCTTTAAGTTATTTG
The DNA here is from genome assembly GCA_026213755.1 of Eurema hecabe. Lineage (NCBI taxonomy): Eukaryota > Metazoa > Arthropoda > Insecta > Lepidoptera > Pieridae > Terias > Terias hecabe. Next base: position 5,929,968 of record JADANM010006310.1, on the reverse strand, counting down.
CAATGTTGTTAATAGAAAAATGTATTTTAGGACAATAGCTGCGGCAATGGTTGGGTCTGCGAGCACCGTTGGAGACAGATCTTCCAGATGGTAGCGTTCAGGAACGTGGCTGGCAACACAGGAATTAATGACTGGTGGGACAATGGCAACAACCAGATTGCTTTCTGCAGAGGCGGCCAAGGATTTGTTGCTTTCAACAACGAAAACCGTGATTTGAACCAGAATTTGCAGGTGAATAGGATGAGTATTTGGTACCTTTCAAAAACTTTCAAGTTGGACAATAAATTTCGAGTTGGATTTCCTTGAAATTAGTAGATAGAGTCTAACATTTGTAAACGTTTTTTAATCGATTTTCGGAGTCTGTGGCAATGGGGAAATTTTATTTTATTATGATTATAATGAGCAAAGCCTCGTTGTTTGTTTTGAGGGCTTTTCTTGTATGAATTTAGACGCGGATGAAAGAAAGCAAAAAAAAAATGCTAGTGTATTTGCTACTAAACAAACCAGATCTTCACAATTTCCTTGTAACATAGGTGTTTCAGAAATATGATATTATTTTTATTGTTCCAGACCTGCCTTCCCGCTGGTAGATACTGCGACGTTATATCTGGCGAGAAACTCAACAACGCGTGCACGGGCAAGACAATCACTGTCGGTAACGACGGCAGAGCTCAGATCTCGCTTGGTGCTAATGAGTACGACATGGTCCTCGCTATTCACCGGGGAGATGAGGTACGTGTCTGAAATATAAAGAAAAACATACACATCAGATTTATTTTATTTATTTAATTTGAGGTTAATAAATACAATTAAAGATTAAATACTAAATATAACCCGGTAAATGAAATTATTAGATTCTATTATACACTTATACAACTGATAAAATGCTTGTTGGCCAACTCGAGAAGATGGCAAATAGTTAATAAGAATATAAATTGATCTTTAAATCATAAGTAAGATGTTCATCCTATTGCAAGTAATGCTGAAAGAAAAATAAAAGTAGAAGAAAGGGACTTACATACATACAAATTACAAAGATAGACAAATATTCGACCGACCGACCAAACCTATATCAAGAAATCTTGATAAATTTTATTAAGTCTAAATACTTCAAGATTTATCTTTTGAGACTGTTCAAGGATATATTTAATAGACTCTTTGAAAGTTTGATTTTTAAAAGATTTAACTTAATCGAATTACCAAGTTTTATTATTGTAAATCGATTATGAAACTTAGCTTAATTATTAATATTAATTGTGCAGTAGAAAAATCCTGTATTTAAACAAAATATAAAAAAAAACTGCAGAAAATGTCAATAGATGATGCAAGTTCGTTCTACTTGTTACCGCTATAACCCTCGATTTGAAAATGATATGTCTTGTTTAAAAGAAAGAAGATGGACCTTTAAAAATTTAATAACCATCGTTAAATAAATCTAATTCGTCTTCTTTGTTTCAGTCGAGACTGTGAGCTGACAGTCCTAATGAAGATTACTGACTCGTGTTAAAAGTGTTTTTCTGTAAAGCCAAATAAAAAACTTGAAGCAATTGTCTCGCTTTTGTATTCATTAAAATATCTGCAGCTGTTTTCTTATATTTAGTTTCTTCTATTTTGAATTTATGTCGGCAATGACGAATGGATACGTGAATGCTTCAGACAGATAACATTTTTGTAACGTATGAGATTTCTCATTGCTTTAAAACGAACAATATAATTTTAAATGAATAATTGTTTTATCTTCATGTGGATAAACCAAATATAGTAAATCAGTTTAGCTATAAATACAATTTATATATCATAATTAGTAGAACAACAGACAATGATGCAAAGGTTTAATTTTCACTCTTATTCTAAAACTATCGTGTTAGATGCATACTCGCACCTATACACGAATTTAAAATAGAGAATATAATATCATATTTGTCTTATTTCATTTATTATACACAAACATTCGTATTGTATCACTCTATCTAACAAAACCGCATGAATGAGAAAGTAGCCTTGTTTTAAACTATATAATTATTAACAATAGATTAAAAGTTCAAACAGTAACCATAAGTACTCCTATAATCTACACGTACGAACTATAAGTACCTTCCAGGCTCTCAATGTCTAGTATGGCAAAAATACCTTTTATAACGAGACCTCGCTGTTCTAACACGAGCATGTCTCTCTAGGCTCATTAAGAAAACAACATGCCTCTCATTTCTAAGTCAAATATCCTCTTATATTCCTGCAGACAATAGATGTTATACAAACATTTCAGTCGGCAGTTCAGTAATAAATCGCAATGAAATACACCCGTCAATATCAGCCGTAAATTGGACAAGTTGTAAACAAATTTACGTAAACTCCTTACAGTTTATAAACTTTAGTTTATAGAGTGCTAAGAGCTATGATCTCTAAAAATAAAGGCGTTGATGGATTTAGAACATTTCTGTTTGACCTTCATTTGAAAAGTAACTTTTCGATTTTAGAAAGAAACGCTATCTTCGAAGGTACACACAGATTCAGATCAGAGAGATTTAAATACATCTAAAGTTGGATTTTTAATTGAATTATTGTCAGTAAAAAGTATTTTAAGATATATAGATAATAGATGTACAGTTGACTCCAGTTTTTAATAACGTTGATCATATATTGAAATTATGCTGCTGACGCTTTCAAAAGCCAGTAATTTATTTTTCAGGGAATTGATTGATCCTACTTTCCATAATATGTAAATTAATTATGCATATGAATGTAAATGGTGAGGCTTTAAAGTATTTATTGGAAATTTGCCGTTGAAAAAGACGTAAAAACGATTTCACATTTTTATGCAATCTGTTATATTACTATAAAAAATATGTACAAAAGTACATGTCTATTTAAGGAACAATTGTAAGTAAAACGAAATTAAGTTAAAATTAGTTTGAACGTATATCTAAATATTAGATGTCTCCTTGACCCAATAGAGGAGCTTTTCCTTGAAGTAAGAAAAAATACAGTTATTGATTATTGAAATCTATTTTTTATTGACTGAGAAGGTACTAGTAGGTAAACACAACAACCCGCACTTTTCTACGCACTTATTAAGTTTTTTTTTATGTGATTCCTGCTAATTGAGATACTAATGCGGAGATTTCTGATTGATAATAATGAGCAAATTTCTCGATATCGAACCATATGGCCAGTCAGAGGTTCGACTGGTCAAGGATCCTCCCTATGATTCAGAGAAAGATACATGGAGAAAAGACCACAATATCTTGTAAATTAATTTTCTTATGAATCCTTTGTATTCAGAACCTGGTGAAAATCAAAACTATGCTCAATTTGAAGTAGTTTATGTTTCTATAAAATGTAGTCAAAGTATTATTTGCATGAATAACATAACTCTATTGTAGTTCTTATTTCAGAGCGTTCGTATATGAATTTCCATCTCACTGAACTAGGAAAGTGTTGGCAAGGATGCAAATACTTGTGCATTATGATAATACCATAAACCGTTTCGTTGCATGATCTCCTTAGAGATTAGCGAATAGTGACACTACTACTATACGAATCACTAAAAGTGGAGATTTTACTTATGAAGAATATAATATTATTCGAATTCAGTCTATAAAGGTTAAAATTTCTTAAGTTTGTTACTTAAAAATTGAGTAGTACGAAAAAGTTCTTAGTAAAATTTTATTTGGACATATATAAGACTATGAGAAAATGCTATAAATCATCATTTGTATTTATTCGTATTCCTTATTGTATTTCTAACACCAGAAAAGAAAGTGTATAAATATAAATGTACAAACAAGACTTGTTTTTTATTTGTATAATTCTCCACAATCTATACAGTTTTGTTAATAGCTTATGAAAATTCAGTCAAATGTTTGAAATACATCGTTATTAGGAGAAATTAATCTATTCGAAATATAGTTGGCATTGGGTGTTTAAATATGATAATATTCTGGAATGATAAACAAGACATTTTATTTCCTTTTTTTTTAATACGTGAGTACATATAACTTTAAATTGCTATTATAATTTGAAGGGGCTTATTTGTAGGTAAAATAATCTATAAATAAAGAACATCAAGAGCAATTTATATCACCTAATAAGACATTTTATATGACACAATCAGAACGGGTATCGTTTGAAAATGAAAGTCGTTATCATAATGATTGCAAAACGGGCTTGGCTAAAAATTCTTGATGCCATGACGAGAGTCATTCATTTCATTTGAAAGAAAAAATTAAAGCAAAGACCGACGCGACGTCAATTAATTTTTCCTTTGAATAATTTCTTTTTAGCGACAATATCAATAAAAGGGAAAAGGCAATTTACGAGTTACTAAAAATATTATTTATTTTTCAACAAATTGTTTGATCTTGCCCTTAATGGTTTGCCTTCAAAATTTATTAGGTTACGTATAATAATTATAATTGATGGTCAATTTTATAAATTTATTATTGCGTTTATATTATTATAATATTTAAAAGTAAAATATAAACGCTCTACATTGACTAAATACCTATAGTTGTGTTATTAAATAGAATTGAAGAGCAAACAAGTTAAAGTTGACATATTATACATATAAAATTTTGAGCTTTTTGACTAAAAGGTGTTTTGTATAGTTTTAATCGTAAATGCAGAGCTATTATGGGTTAACTTTGGCTATACTTAGTACCTACAGTCCAATGGTGCCGCCCTTTCAGCCTTCAGTCGAACACTGGCCGCGTCTAGATGCACACGCGTCGAACACTTCCTCCCAACGTAAATTATTAATATCAATGTTTGCTTTAACATTTCCTTCACATAACCTTTACTAAAACATTTTTCATAGACACCACAATAATGTTTGTTACTTTAAAGTGATTTCATGGATGAATAGTAAGTGTTCAGTGTGTTTTAACGAATTCTTAATAAGTTTTCGAAGTGTACGCGACTGGAGATAGTTGGGCTGGCGTACTGAAATTTATTCATTGGACAGGTAACGTATTTCAATTTTCAATATTTCATGGAAATAACAGCTGGGTGGAGCAAACTTTTTAATTGTCACTTCTATTTGGACGTAGTTGTTTTGCTTGTATTAAATAAATTAACTCAACCTTTTAACTTAATTAAATATTCTTTCATTTCATTTTAAATGATTGCCCATAATAGTGTGCCTAACTAGATGTAGTTTGAAACAGAACTGGGTAATGAAAGTGGTGTATTCGTGTGACTTTGCAATTTTAACTATAAAGGAAACAACCAATTTTTATAAGGTACAAATGTTTGGTATGGGTCACTACCTATTCCCAGTGGATGAAAAGTTAACACCGTCGCAATAGAACTACTTTCTTTGCTACGTAATTGACACACAACATAGTTGGCAAAACACTATGTATAATTGGATAATTTTTTATTTTTTAAGACTCTATGTATAAATAACGTAGGTTAACATTTAATTAAATTATCACTAGAACAACAGTATCATATCACTAATGTGTCACCTTTACATTCAATATTCATCTTTAGTCGATTAGGTACTTTTAAAAATGCATATAAATAATATTACATTTAATCAGTCTGTTTTAATTTTCTTAAGTCATTAATTGATTTTGACTTCTTTAATAAAACTGTCTATGCTATAAATAGACGTTTATTCAAGTATCTCATATACTTAATAGATATAAGGGCGCAAATTAAGAAACACTAACATATTAATCATTAAAAATAAACCAATAAATAAGTCCACTGTCAGTTAGTCAGCCTACTTGGAAAACTAGGTGAACAAAGAACGATAAAAAATTCCAAGTCCCCTGGGATCACAGTTTCAGGTTTCACAGTTTGGATGTGTTTAATTTATACTTTTCGTTGGAAGTTTTCGAACAATTGTAATTCAAAATGAAAAAGGTATAAGGTGATCGACTGTTTCTATTTAATAATGAAATCTTCCGTATTCGTAGCTACGTAAAAGCTTATTAGCAAATTTTCCTGGAATAATAAACGCAACTGTTTAAAATTCCAGACAAATTACTGTCTTTATAAAATATGCTATGAAAAGTTTATTTTATATACAGCAATTATGTTTATTATAAAACATAATATTTATTGAGGCCATCTTAAAATGTTTAGTTTGTTAGTTGACAAATTTATTAAATACGTTAGTGATTCAAAATAAGTATTTACATACAAAGAAAAAACTTTTAAGACCTAAACGTAGGTTCTAATGAAGTGGTAAAAAAGTCATTTACATTAACATTTCACTCTACAAGTCGTAAAAACGTAACTACTTAATAGTTTTAACTTAACTGACTGACTGTTGACTGTTGACGGTTGACTGTCTTGTTTTCAGCTTCAGATGCATAGTTCAATTTTTATGTTCGAATAATTTTAATTAGTTCGAATGTTACTAAGAAACATTTTAAAATTGTTGCATACGCTTGGATGAAATTGAAAAGTGTCCCTGTTAAGTTGATTCTCTATTAATTATCCATTTAAAAACAAATAGAAATATTACTCAGGTAAAAGAACAAAAGAGTAAAGCGTAGTTCGTAAGCAAAAGCAAATAATTTTCGACTTGACGGAAACGTTAGCAAAATAAAACGACGCACTTGGAATACTAACGGAAAATAATTTGAATAAACCTACACGAGCTCACTATTTCCTTTGAGTAACGTGAATCTGTAATTATGAATATTGATGATCATCTTATATTTTACTGGATCGCGCGGTTTTTAGCGTTTATAATCCTGTTAGGTATTTTTGGTTGTTCCAATACTAAATCATTCAGAAATTATGAGTCATTCTATTGGTAAAAGAATGTTCAGAATAAAAGCAAATTGTATGTCTTATACTTAACCTTTAATAATACTATACATAGATACATTCAAAAAAGATACATAAGGTACATGAAAAACAGCTAAGGTGGTAATAATGATGACCTTAAAAGGTTGGCATATGTATAAAGATCAACATATATAAAAACAAATGTAACAACAAAGAACAATTTAATACGGTATTTGCAAAGTCCTTTATAAAATCCCATAAAATTATAACTACTCTTACAATAGAAAAATGATGATTGCAATGGTTTGCAACATTCATTGTAATATTCATACAAATTGTCGCAAATCAATGAAATCATTCGGACTTGATTGTTGAATCATAATTCATAAGTAATTTACGATAAAATTCACTTGCAAGTTATTCAAAACAGAGGATTTAATAGAATGTTACTTCAATGTTGATAGAAGTTACGTTTGAAATGTATTAACAAATGCAATGTTAGTATTATTCTTTTAAATAAATAGGGACGATAGCTAGGCATATTTTTACTGCTACGAATACAATACAATGCGAAATTGAAGCGCTTTTCTGTAGTCTAGGTTAAACATATGTTATTCTAGACGAAGTTAGTAATGTATTGAAAACGAAAGTTAGATGGAGGAAGCTTATTGATTATTGAAACCGCTATTATATCCTAGCCGATGTTTGGAGAATCGATAGTTTCGTTAATCTATTATCAAGGAATATTAAACTATCCTAAGCGTTTAAACCGTTGTTTTAGTTTTGGCAACTGAGGGGGCATTGCGTATTGAGGGGATGGAGTTAATTTTGAATCAGTACTAGATAATATGCCCCATTGTTCATCTACTATTTGTCACTGAGATGAACCTAACGGAGTAAAACTGACAAAACCTAACCTAACGTTTTTCTACACGAGTATAGAGAGAAGATTTATAGTATTTGTCCTGCTGTGATGTAAGATTAGACAACACGGTAGTGACATTACAAAGAGACACCAAATAGACTTAAAAAGAAAATAAAATTCTTTTAAGAATATCATTCTATACTCCTTTACTTTTCCCTTTGTGCAGAAGACGTCATATTATATCCTCTTAACTTGTTATCTACAATATTACATAGATAAATCTATTTTTCTATACTAATACTACACATTATCTTTAACGTCATAGTTAATATTTTCAGATTTCAGTTTAATTTTTAACAAAGTAACATATGAAACATAACTATTGTTATTTTGAGTAATATGTATAGTTTTAGGTAGAATGTATTAGTAAATGTTTTAGCTATTGGGCTCACCTTAACACGACAATTGTATTGCAATATTGTAAGTGGCCAATCATTGGAGAGCCCGTACTTATCGGCACGCATACGAGTACATTCGGAAAAAAATCATTAATTGTATTAAAGTAATTCTACTATATGCAAAAACATTACTTACCAAAAACTATTGTTTTGGTAAGCATTATTGTATACAAAGGTATTGTCTATTCCCTATTAATACCAATTTTTAAACGTAATTTGTTGCCTTCTTTATTCAAATCATTTATGTTTTCGCCGATTAGAAATAACCATGTTCTGTGCTATGAATCCTCAGCGCTAATCGGTATAATTGATCGTAAGTAGCTACCCAGTTTAGCTTTGCATCTTCAAATGATTGATAATAATTCTTTGACTTTTGTTGCCAACATAAAACCCAACTCTTAAAATAAAATCTTTATAGAATCATTATATAGTATAAAACATAGTCGCTTTCTCTTGTCTGTCCCTATGTATGCTTAAATCATTAAAAAGGTTTAAATATGTGTGCGAAGCCGGGACTGGGCGCTTGTACCAGTAGTATAAATGGATACGTAAGAAACTTATAAGCTTATTATAAAAAACATATTTCAAAATCAGATTAATGACAGTAGTACAGATCAAAAAGACATAGTAAGTGTACAGAAACCTACGGCCAAATACTCAAACGCAAACTAAATTTAAGCTCGCCTTAAGATTCGTAATTTTGACAGAATTGTATGGCGAACTGTCAGATCGGACCGGATTAAGTTGTACTTAATTTTAAGTTACGTTTCAGTATTCCTTCAGTAGTTCCTTTACCTTTATAAATTCATTAAGCAGATAATTAGCTTTAACAGAAACAGTTACACCTACTCCTAGTGTATATTGTACTGCTACAGTATATAAGGGGGACGCCACTCCATGAATCTACAAATTGATTCTGACATACACAGGACTAAATCATAGTAATAGTTAGTTAATCGTCACATGCATGGCCGAAGCCCGGTAATTCTGTTTATGCATCACCGATTAGCGTATGTTACTCGATCTGGGATTATGGCGTTGTATGGTATCTAATGGCATGCTCTTCCTTTATCCATTTATTTATTTGACTTATTATCGATATATTCATACCTATGTGTTAAATCAAAGTTAATCTGATACTGGTAAAGAAAATATATTTAACTAAAGCCATGCTAATTAGTGACATAGAATATTATAATTGTGGATGGCGGAGACTGATAGCGAAAAAATAATTATTCTTATTTAAAAAACCCAAACAAACTAAGAACAAATTAAGAAATAAAATACATGTTTAAGTTTTTTTTTTCTGTTTAAGCATATATAATCAGACGAGCAATATACATTCATAACGATAAATATTTCAAGCTGAATTTGGGGTAAAGTCTAAGTAAATCACAAACAACCTACAAGAAAGAACTTTACCCGTCTGAATATCGTAAAGTTTTTCAAACCCAAATGTTTTTGTGAATACCGAGGAGTTTATGTAAATTTCAATACATTATAATTTTCTTGGGCTTAGTCGATTGACTTCGATTTATATAAATTGCTTTCGCTTATATTACGTTTATTTCTCTCATACATTCGTCAAACAAGAAAAACGAATCCTATCCTACAGATATTTCCTTGATAATATGTGTTACTAGAGGCCCGTCCCGGCTTCGCTCGGACCTAAGTCTGATTGAATCATGATCTGTACTACTGCCATTCATCTGATTATGAAATATGTCTAAACATATTACTAAGTATAGCCTATGTTACTCAGTGATTATGTAGCTTTCTAATAGAAAAGGAATTAATAAATCAGTCCAGTACTTTTTAAGATTATTAGTGTAGATGTAAATGTAGTTATGGTACTTTCTCTTCATTACATCTCCTAAGTAAAGTATGGTAATTCATCACAAATACGAATAGGTTCAGTCAGTAACGAGGTCATTCCGAAGTGTCAGTGTAGAGTAATTGGCAGAGACGGCGCAGTGTATTAATAGTTGGCTGTTGCTAAAGTGTTTATTTATAAATAGACTGCAACGAGTTCTAGATCTGTCAGTTAAGCGTGATACTATGAACCGTGTCTATTTCGTAAGAGAAATACAAGTCTATCATTGTAACCTGTAGAACATAAGAAAATTATACCGATTTTCACGTTAATTCGTGTAAGTGTAACAAAGGAATTTTAATCTTCTTTTCAATTACCATACTATTATATTTTCTGTTGAATCGATATGGTATTAATTCCATCTAATAATCATGAGCAACATACGAGTGCTATTTTTTTAAGGAAGTTCGTATACATTTTTCAAGCACGGCGAATGTACGTCTTATTATTATAATTATAAGCTGCTATATATTATAATAACTGTTATACAATATATACTATTTAGGCTAAACGTTAAGTTAGTTTTTAGTCATATGAATGCCACGCGTGCTAAAAAGCTTTTAATAAAATGATTACTGGGTTATAGCAATGCTTCATCATATAAGTTTTGTTTGACTTTTTGTCATTGACCTAGATATTATATTGACTTGTCGCTAAACATGCTATTAGTTTATTAGTAAGTCGAGTCACATTTAAAATATTCATAGACGTAATCGTTAAATGCGTTCAAAATTCAGTTGGTATACCGTTCTGAAATGAACGATTAAGGTTTGTCTTTTTAAAAAAGTATAATTAGTATATCATCCAATATTCTTTTTTGTTTAAACAAAATCTTGTCAGTCTGTTTTTTTCTGTATAAACTTATAAAACTTTTTTTTTATACAGAAAGACAGATGGACAGACTGACAGAGAAGAGCTTGTATTTCACTCTCACTATTCCCAAAAGTTTAAGTAAAATATAAAGAATGAATTACAAAAGAACGCTTTTAGCATCTAGGTCAAATGGGGTATCACATGGAAGGGCTGTTTACATTGCATAATTTTATGATGATTTCAAGTACAAAACCTGCAGTGGAAGAGTGTTTTTTTTTCTTTTTATTTAATCTTTATCGTATCATTAACTTTTGTATTTATTAATGTGAATATAGTTACAAGATACATGGTTAAATATAAATTCTTCAATTGAATAAGGTAAAAAGGTCAAACAGGAAAAGTAAGGGCTCTGTTTTGGATAGATGGCTGTGACCCATGTTCATTTAGCGGGTCCACGGTAATTGATTTGCGAACTAATCAGACAAATAAACAGCATAAACGATACTATAGGTATAGCCTTAGGATAGTATATAAGTATAAGCCAGCTCTTGAAAAAGAAAAAATATGTTACATTAAGCTTAAATAAAAATGTAATAGATATAGTTTATTTTGTTTTTTGATTAGAACAGCTTTATAAGTTACGCTATATACTAAGACTAGCTTATGGAAGCTTGCTTTACCCTGTCAATTGCAATGAAACGGAACATTTTTAATATTTCACCTTATAAGTTAAATAGAGACTGAAGAAAAACAATATAATGACAAACTAAAATTATAATAACAATGCACATTTATAGATTAATGCAGTTTTATACAGCTCTAATAAAATATACTCCACAAAATGTTTCGTAGCTAAAAAGTTTCGGAAAATCTATGACACAGAAACATGAAACAGAATATCAGAATCGTGTGTTGAAAAAGCGAAGGCAAACTAGAAACTACGGATAGTACACGTTTGAACTCTATTTTTTATCAAAAAAGTACTCGTACAATTCCATATCTATAAATAGAACATGGACTTTGAACTAATCTAGTTGGTGCAAATTTCAAATTATTATATTCTATTCTAGCGACCCGCCCTGGCTTCGCTTGCATATATTTAGCATGTTCTATACACATAAATTTTCCACTTGAATCAATCTATCTATTGAACAAAACCACATCAAAATCCGTAGCGTAGTTTTAAGGATCTAAGAATAGAACGGAAAGCGACTTTGTTTCATACTTTAATATAATGATGAAGCATACTAAAATCACCGTTTTGCGAGCAAACGTCTTTATCATTCCGGACCAAAAACCCGTATACTGAATACCAGAAATAGGTTCTCGCGATCCTTTTAGCATATAATTTCCTGAAAATGACTACTACGTGTGATGTTGATATGTGAATCTGTATTACGTAATTTAGTATGGTGTGCTAACTGTACCGTAGCTACTGTAGCCACATATAGTTTTATTCAAATGTTTATCGTTGATTAAACCGTAGTTTGTAATTTGTATATAGGCAAGGCTGTTGGCCAATGCTCTGGTAACCTTGAAAGAGCGTTATCAACTTATTAACCGAGCATTAATTTGTAGAATCGATCTACTAAATAGTTAAACGTTATTGATGGATAAAAAGGGCACGATTCTAGAATAGTGCCCACAGTTTAAACTTCTTACATTTATATTATTTCTGTACTTACATTATATAACAATATTATTGATTAAAGCCTAGTTATATCTACTCGTAAAGTTATTTTAATTCTATTACTGAGAAAAAATTGTTCTACAGTTTAATAACTTATCGTAATAATTATAAATGGACGAAAGCATTAAAGTAATATTTAATTAATGTGGATATTAACAAAGGAAATTAAAAATTTGATGTATAATCAGATGGGGTCACAGTAAATGCATTTATCTTTAAGAATTTTCATTTACTATGCGCCATAAATCTAGCCTTAGTACCTACGATAGTATTAAGAACAGAACGTCTGTTTCTCTTTTAAGTTCTTTTTTCTTTGAGTTCTTATTGTTTTACCCAATTGGTCTTTTTATTTGAAAGCAACAGGGAAAATGCTTCATCCTGTTCTCACTATACATGGATGGAGTTTTGTTTTTAAGTTTGTATTTTATACATTAGGTACCTACATATTATAATCTTACAAGGACGCGTGACAAGTTAGCTTTCTTACTTACTACGAGTATTATGTACTAAAACTACCAGGGTTATTTAATTTTCATTGGCCTTTTCCCTTTGCATGATATTTCACTCTTACCGTACTGTGAGTGCAAGCATGACATTAGTTTATAGCATGACCAGAATAGAAACAATAGGTAATTCTTATCCGACGCCCATTAATTTTACTGAAAACCTTATAAAACACCCAGTGCTTTGACAGCTACCTCGCCCACGGTGTATGAAAAGCCACGTTGATATTTCGTATCATTAGCTTATTACGTTCCTTAAAATATATTATAAGTATCTTGTCGACATTTATTGTATTGATGTAATTGTCTTGATTGTACACTTATTAAATTAGTTGATCGACAGTCTCCTATTAAGCAGTTATAAATGCCTAGTCATTATTCTACTATACAATATGTAAAAGAAAATTGCTTTCTTGTCTTTCACTGTGTTTGCTTAAATATTGGAAATCGATTTTTATTCGATTCTTTTATCTGAGAGAGTGATTCTAGAAGAAGGCTTATGTGTAGGTATAATGCATACGTAAATGCACGTAAAACCATCTTAAATAGTAATTCGTAAAACGATATCAAAAAGAAACGTATATTACGTGAATTAAATATGAGTACAAAATCCGTAACATTACTCGTCTCACACGTAAAGTATCCAAATATCTCCCTAGCGTGACGTTACATCTAGCTTCATAAAAATGTATGATTATTATAAAACATTTTGCAACGCGCACTCCATTCAATTACGTGTGAATGCGAAAATCAACAGTATTGATTATTGAATCGAAGATGACGTTATACAGTCCCAATATTGATTCAGTTGAGCCTTTGATAAGCCGCCATGATTCACGAGCCGTCGAGCGTGCTGATACTGGTGATGCGATAAGAGATATTCGAAATGCTTTCGTCAACTTCACCAGGCAGTGATTATCTAACTAGCTTTGTTCACGATTTTGGTTTGACAAACACTGATGTCTCTTTCAACGAACATCTAAAAAGTACCTACCAATAGTATGATTCAAAAGGCCTCGTATTGAAATTTTTAATCGCAAGGTTTTAAGACTTTTGAACTAGATAGTTTTCTTTGCAATTTTCTAGCGATGTTTTACAACTCTGTCTCGGAGTAGTAACGATACGTTCTGTGTTAGGCTGTTGCACTTAATATAATTAAAGTACCAGGAACGTTTTTAATTCTGATTATATTACGGCGCAGTTTCGTATTACTATAATTAAAAAAAACAGATTGCTGAATGCAATACTTATTTATTTTTTTACGTTACCAAAACATTTTATACAAAATAATTGTTGTTCGGAAGTTATTATAAGCTCATGTATCTGGTAATTACGATTTACACGCTTTGAAACGAGTTGATAAGATATATGGAGGAGGCTTACTCAATTCTTGTACAACACGGCCTACATATACAATATTTCATAGAAATTGCGTAGTAATTTTACCTACTACGAAAATTCTGATGACAATATACTTAAATTACAGTTACAATGTTGTTAGTCAGTTTTTAGTTTATTATTGATATAAAATAATTGGTATCTTTAGTTATATAGTTATATAAAAGACAATTTTGTTAAGAAACACCTATTTTATCATTAAATTAATAAACTTGAATCAATAGTAATGATTTTTTTAAACATACGTTTGTCCACTTTGTCTGAATATTATTGAAAAATTATATATATGAAAGAATAATATATTTAGTATTTTATTTTTAAGCCCACGTTAGTGTTAACATAAAATTAAAGCACCTAATAGAAATACATATCTTAAAACAGCACACGATTACCTCTATAAAATATACTTAGGTAATAAAAAATAAAAAAATGGATAGAAAATTTCGTTACCCTTCCATAGTAGCGTTCAATACAAAGTATCAGAATAGTTTGTCCACAGTAATTATAGTTCAGTACGATTCATAAAATCGATACATATTAGGCGGTAATCCCTCAGACGTGTGGATGTGTCGGAATTTTACCTTCCAAGTGTATCGATCGGCCGTCGCATGTCCCTTTATTATTCATAACGTTTGAGTATTTATTTCTTTGACATAATTTATACTAATTGCAGTTTAAAAAATGATCAACAGTGCATAAGCGTGCTGTGATGTCACCATGCATTTTTAAAAATGTTTATTTATTAGTTAATAATATCTAAACGAATAATGTAATTGAAATACGTTAGGTTATGTACTTATACATGTTGTGTATGGACCGTCGTCCTATGTTAAGCGATCCCATGTATTATGAACTTTTGGAACACGTTATGTGATGAAGAACAATGAAGAGAATATAGATTTCCGACACTCACATTACAGAATGAAATGGCTCAATATTACGTATTTTCCCTACTGTTGCCTAAAATTCAAGAAATCGCCTTACTTGGGTTTTAGTTATAGAGTAATTATATTCAAAAACCATTATCCTATGAATCTTTCAGAATTGGTATTGCATATTTTTTACACAAGAAAACCTTTTGCTCCTAATTTAATATGGACTACAACCTAATATTATCATACAATATTTCTAATCTATTGAAATAACAAAAGTAAAGGCACAATGACTAGGGTTCTCTTTGTGCAAATACAGCGGTAAGGTAAAAAGTAGCACGTCTAAGGTTATATTTAAATTAGAGGGGACCGAGCCTTCGCTGAACAATGTTGGGTCTTGGTTAAATATTACCCGGTATAAAACAACTTTTTTATACCCATGTCTTTATACATTATGTCTGGAGTTTACAAATTAGATTACTTGAATACAGGAATTGTATTTTTATTTTTGTCTCGAAACATCTGAGGGAACAATAACGATAATAAAGCATGAATATTATTAATGAAGCTTTTATGATGAATACACAATGATTGTGAAAACTCATTCGCAGTAAAATATTCATCTGATTCCAATAATGTTTTGTGTTTTATTAATAAACGTATTCGTTGGTGTATTTTATCATTAATCAATATTAATCATATTCGACAGATAATTTGATCTCATGATCATATTTTAAAAATAACTTCGATGAGATTCCGGTAAGCAAGGATATATTAATTTTAAAATAAACTGCAGAGCACAGTTCAAGTTGATTCAAAATATTTCATCTCTTCAAATATAACGTATTGACAGAATATTATGTAAGTAATAAAATACAGTATGAAATATTTCTTTACTAATATTTAAAACTACAACATCGTTCATAACAATATTATTATTATACGGGCTCCAGACTTCTGAGATCTTGATAGTACAGTTATATAGGCAATTTATTAAGAACTTTTTTAATACGTAAAAAGTTACCGAGTAAATTATTCAATTTCCAATACATGTATGCTTCTACACAAACGTATGCTTCTCTGTTTACTGTAATGGTGTTATAAACATTTGAGTTTTTCGTAGCTAAATGTATTAAATAAAAGTAGTTCTACCGTGGGTCCAGTTGAACCTCTGCGAACGTGAGGGTCGACTCAATGGCCCCTTCGGATCCACTTAGTCCTGATTACATTCGCTGAATGACTAATTAACTTTCAAACTTTTACTTGAACTACTTCTATGTGTTCCGATTTGTAAATTTTTTTAAATTAATTAAGAATCTTCTGAAAGTGAGTTTTTTAGAAGTACTCCATCCAATTATTGAAACTAAATAAATAATAAAAAACCGAAAAATGTTTCAACAACAATCTCACGGCTAATTTAGTTAAAAATATTATGAACAGCCGACGTGACAGGAAGATTTGTCAAAGCGAAATAGATCTAATAAAGTGAAGTGAAATAATTTCGAGACTGAACAAAAAAGCTAAGACAATGTGGTGAAAAGTCCTTAATCCAATGTGCCGTGTTTATTCTTTGAGTTTCCATCAAACTTGTTTGAACAAGGGACACCCGGAAATTCCTTAGGGATTGATATAGATGGAATGGTTCGGACTTAGATTACACCGCAAAAGTTTTGCCACTTTTACATTTTTGTTCAAACAGTCTTAAATCGATGTATTTTATGTTTAAACTAACAGAATAAAATCGATAAAGATATATTTTTATCGATAATTTAACGTCGGATATATCAATCGGATACATAAAAGTTCGGCTTCATTCGTTTGATATCAATTAAATTGTTTGAAACTACGCTGGCGTTTTAAAATACGGATACATTTAACGAACCACATAAATTTGCAATAAAACGTTCATCAAGTCTTTGTTTTCTTTGAGCCGATGGTATTTGCGTCCGATCGCTATCTGCATGTTATTTATGTTTCTGTAATTCTACAGTTTGATTTCGAGTAATGATTGAACGTGAAATTGTGTAGGTTTGCTAACAAAGATTGTATAACAATTCGAAGAGCTCATCAAATCAAAGGTAAATATTTTTTTTTGTTTTAAGCGTCTGCTTTTATTGTTCTGAATGTTTCTTGGTATTTTTTATAATATTTAACTTATAACCCGTTTTCTTGTACACTACTTTCCGTCTTTTTTAGGTCGATTTTATTCGCAAATGTCCTATCTTAGAGCTATGCTACAGTATGCAGAATCCCGTGAATCCAGACAGCATAAATGTTATCATACACCTTGATGGGATTTGTAATGAAAACGATTGTTTATGTTTGTCTTGCACTATCGTAGCCATTGTTGGTTACACGATGTAGGTTAATGTGTGAACGTTAGCATTAATATTGGCTTACTCAGAACGCATTTACGTGAACTTAATCTTTGGAGAAGACAAAGGACACTGCTATATTGAAAATTGGATTTAAAAATAGTATGCACGTCATTGTGGCTATTTTTGGAGTTAGTGAATGACCAAAATAAATGGAGTTTTAAGTGTCTGAGATGTTTTTCCGACCTTAAATCAATTTTTGTTTTATATTTTATAAGAAAGTAATTTAAAAAGTTTTATATAAGGCACCTTTTGAACTATATAAAAGTTATTTGAATTTTACTGAATAATTATGTGTCTTCTGCATTTGAATATTATGATAACGATAAAAGGCATATTAAAACGAGCTCAGGCTTAAAACAATAACGACCTTATTAGCTTATTATTAAAGCCATAAACAATATCGTAAATATTATATTTATGGTATAGTTAAACGTTTATTGACTCTTACGTTTTATTATAGTGATATAAGAGGGGTTTATTATAACAAACCTTTCCGATTTTATACTTTCGGTTCCTTTGAGTGGATTATAAAGGTATTGAGTACAGTTATTACGACCATTCTTTGATTAAACGTAAACTATTAATCAATTTTTTTTTCATAAAAGTCTTATAATCATCATTAAATATTTATAATTCTTAAATAATAATTATTATGGAAATAATGAAGTGTTGTTTCTGTAATATAAATTTTCAATGACTCGGTAATGGAAATAGCTTAATCCGCTTTCCTAGAAACGTACCTACTTATCGAAGCCTGAACCACTTGACTACGATTCCTTCATCCTGTCTTTTGCAAACATTTTAACGGGTTACGGTGAAAATTGCAATTTATTTTTTACGCATACTTGACAACTAATCTATTTAGTTTTTATGCTCTGTGTTTATAGAAAAGGGGCAATATAATAAAAATATTTCATTATTCTTACTATTTATCATCAGATAAATTTCAATTTTGTTATTACACAAACAAAAGCAATAACTTTTAATACTGAAGTTTTGTTTTTTATGTTTATACTATATTATTATTGTATAGAATTGTAAAAGCCGAAACCTTTATAAGATCACCTGTGTCGGTCTATCTTTCAAAGAATTAAGTCCACAATTTGGCACTCATGTGCTCATTCACGATTCAGCTTATTATATATTAGTTGTGGACTTAATGATTTAGACATTGGAGTTTATTAGAGAATTCGTAAGTTGAGAAAACTAATTTATAATCAAGAAACCGCCAGACAAGTAATCAAATTTTCGAACACTGCGTTTGTCAGCTTCATTAGCCATCGACAAACAATTAATTACATTTTCACACTCGGGCAGAGCGTCAACTTCGCTCCATCACTAGGATCAAGCTTCAAGGGTATTGGTGACTAATCGAATATACTCAGCCAAGTATGGAGTTTTGTACGACAATAACTGTATTAAGTTTTATAGCAGATCTAAAAATATACGTAATCGTAAGGTTTTATTTTTACTATAACTTGCCTTAGTGACGCAGGCATTTATCCGTTACTATAATTGAAACCGTGTATTAGTGTTACGTCAGAATTTACGTCAGCAGACTTATAAGAAATATGCTTATTCCAATACCTTATACGATTGTGTAACTAATTATTACCTACTAGTTTTGATATTCTTTGTTTGTTTCTTACACTATAGTTTATTTTTGTGAATTATTACAACATAAGGGCAGTTATTGACAGTTCTTAAATACATAACTTACAGATCTAATCGGGCTGTATGTATACATGTATGAACATTTCCCCAGGCAAATAAAATAACCTTATTAAATAGTATTTTCAAAACGTTTAAATACCATAGCCATTGTCATTCATTTTTGTTATTTATCACACTAGCTGCTGCCCGCGACTCCGTCCGCGTGGACTTTCATATAAACTTTAACCTCCACCTTACCCCTTGTATGTTTTATCTCAGACTCTAGACCATCCATGTACCAAATTTCATTACAATCGGTTCGGCGGTTTGGCCGTGAAAGCGTAAAATTATAAAAAGTCAACCCCTCGCGCAATCTTTTGGGGGTTGATTTAGAAAAAAAGTAGCCTATGTCCTTCCCCAAGCTCTAGATCAGCTGTGTACCAAATTACGTTCTAATCGGTTCAGTAGTTTTATCGTGATTGAAAGACAGACAGACAGACAGACAGACAGACAGACAGAGTTACTTTATTATACATTTATAATATTTGTATGGATTAACAAGAAATTGCTATATCGTTTTGTTCGTTTGAAACTTGAATAAAATATAGCCTATGTATTATTCCCGACGGGAAAACAGAGAGACTCTCCATATTTTCCTGTATCAAAAGACCTGTGAGACTGTAATCTTTGAACGATTTATACCGAGTTAGAGACCTACAAAGACGTCTGGGCGAAGGTCTCTTAAGATTTCTGCAATATTTTAAATATATTATGTAAGCCACTTTAGACTACTTCATATTTGCTAGGCGAAACATCGCTTTTCTTTTTCATTATAACGATATAGTTATTTATAAAAAATACTAAATAGAATCCTTATTATATTTATGTCCTGTGGATCAATAACATTTAAATAAAACCTTGTTATATTTTTTGTTACTTGTTGATTTTAATATTGAAAAATATGTTATTTGCGTTTTAAAGCGTTTGAAAATAGCGTGTTAAATATATGTTTCGTGTCAAGTGCCTTAGCTTCAAATGTTTTATTATTTTTAGGACACGGTTTATATCGAAGCAGTGCAATGGGTCGGTAGGTACGATCGATTTCAGCGGAAATAGACGCAGGTATATTAACTCCTGACCTGATTTCTTTTAATACACATTGTATTAATATTTGGTAATTCAATGTGTTGTAACTCTAATGTATTGAAAAGAATGAAATGGTGGTAAAATTGGAGCAGTTTATTTTTTATAGCGGCTTCGGACTGCTGAAAATGTTATTGACAGATTTATATAGGTGATTCTAAAAATATCGCTTTTTTAACCTGTGCAAAATGTTAAGCACCTTTTTGCTCAGCTCGCTGAATTGATTCGATACAAAAGATTTGGTTAATGGTAGTTTATTAATTAAATTAGCTAAGACATTTTCGAACGTCACGATTACACGTATAATATAAGCTATTATTAGTCAATGATTACTGCAAAAATACAACGGTTTAATGTGCCTTGTTTTCAACCGTCCTTCAGAAGAACGCCTTTTCAGAAATTTATTTTTTTACAACTAAATAGCATGCAAAATTCCGCTTACTAAACTAGTGAAACGGGATTTAGCTGGACAGTCGTTGACCGAATCTATATTTTAGGTAAAGCTTTTCCTTACTGCTGTGACGGGATTTTCGTTGACGGGCGCTTTTGTTTGGGCGAGTTTGAAGTTTGCTGAAAATTTTGGGTTTGCATTTATTACATACATTATAGTAATTAATACAGGATCCTTCAGCCTTACTTCCGAAAATTTTGAATGTACATGAAGATAATGATTCTAAGATACTTATATAAACATAAAAATTGGCTTAAATATTGTTCGTATTATCATTTTTTACTTTTAAAATATGAAGTGTACCAAAATACTGTAGTGTAGGAAACCACAGAACACAAATAGTTATGAATATAAATATATGAAATAAGATTTAATTTAAGTATAATTAAAAAAAATAATATAACAATAACCCAAGTGTTTCATTAAAATGTTCCTCTTTCTGAATATTGGAAATGTTTCGTGATAGTTTCTTTAAATAAATTGTAATAAAAGATACTTACTATACGTACTTATAAAATCAATTAACTTGCAGATTATTGCTTCAGTTGCAACTTTGTTGGTTGAAACGGTTCACTGAGCTGACTATTATAAGGATGCCGCGAGAGCAATTGTTTTTTTTTCCTGTAAAATAATGAAAACAACTTACAAGTATTTTACTCATATATCTACCACTGCATATGACACATAAAATCTTTCAATTATGTTAACTTCCAATTATTTAATATGCATCTAGAATAAAATAAAATGATTCTTAATGTATGACATACAATAAACATTAAAATCGTATTATACAAAATAATATATTCCGTATTTATCCGAGTTTAAATTATATTTTGTAATATATTTTCGTATTTTAAATATATATCTAAATAATCAAACATAAAAGCAATTATTTTGCGCTTAAATATTGTAAAATGTCGTTAATAAGAATTCTAAAAACGCATAAGTAGCAGCCCTACGAAATTGGCTGGTTAGAGCTTTGTTTGGTCTCAATCCAACGAGGAATGTTTACACAATCCACTTCCACGTGATGTGTTTCCAATTACAATTTCCTTCACACGTTCTGATGTTATTTGGTTAAACATATTTTTATGATTTACATATTATGCTTCATTAACGGGGTAATTTTTTATGTAAATTCGTTATTTATTCAAATTGTTCAATATTGTTGTTCGTTTTGGTAAGACAATACAAGTGCAGAAGTAATCTTTATATGGGCATCGATCCATCATACATTATACGCAAATACTTCCTAAGACCGCCATTACAACGAAGTGTAATAAACTATACTAATTTACTAACTAATTTAAATGATTATATGATACTTACTATACTAAACTAATTTAAATGATTTCAACAATTTCATTAGTTTCAAGCACATGTCCAATAGAAGAAAACTATAAACTTTTACAAAACTTATTAGAAAGGTCGTGTTAACTTTGCGTCAATGTAACTACATAATATCTATCTGTAGAAAGTATCTTTGGATTTGGATTTGGTCTTTTTTTAAAGTTAAAGTAATTCAACAGAAAGGAATATATTCACTTATAATACATACCTACATCATATAAAAGAGCCTGAATTATTTGACACTGTAGCCAGCGAGATTACGCGTCAGTGTAGTGAACCCCTACCTGGATTTTGGCTCGGCGCAAAGTTCCGGGTTACTGCATTGGTTATGGGCTGGCGTGTCTCTACCCATCAGGAGTGTGTCCAGCTCGCCTTACCACTTAGTAGTATATAAAAAAAAATAATACGTCCGAAAATATATTCTACAAAAACACAAAAAATATCAGAACAATATAAAAATAAAAGTAAAAGAAGAATGAATTTTATAGAAAGATGCATTATTGATAAGCACGAGAGCACGGAAGAGAAAATGGCTGATAATTAAGATTAAGATTGTCCGACCTTTATTTCTATCTCATTATTGTTTAATCTCTAGAACGAATAAGTAATTTATTCTTTATTATATATTAACTGAATCGTGAATAGAAGTTCTTATTTATTCAAGTGTACGTGACATCTGATTTACCTTTAAATCGGAAGTTTGGAGTTAAATCTGGTATTGCCCGGGTTCCTATCAAGTTTCCGAGTAATGAATAAACAGAATTAACGTTGGAGAATTTAGTGGCCTTAATTAAGATAGATGGATTCCTGGGGAGCTGGGAGCTTGTAATTGAAAGACCGTGATGTATGACCTACACATGTTTAGCAATTAACTTACGTAGTTTTATTACCTTTGCATTTTTAATTACTTCTTAAGACACATAGATGACCACTTTTACTTATCTCAAAAAAAAACTGTGTGTATTTTACTATGTACTTTTATCGTTTACCTATTTTTTTTTCTTTATAACATAGGGGGCAAACGAGCAAGCGAGCCACCTGATGGAAAGTGGTCATCGCCGCCCATCAACACTCGCAGAGCTTGACAGCTCTGGAGTGGGTTGCCGACCTTTTAAAAAGATGTAACCTTTAAACCGTACTCGTATCATGGTATATATCGTCTTTTGGTTTAATAAAGCAGCGTCTTGGATATTTACTAGATTACTCTTTTATAATGAACTAGCTGTTGACCGCGACTTCGTCCGCGTGGACTTTCATATAAACTTTGAACTTTGACCTTTTTAAGGGAGGGGCCCTTATAATCCTTTTTTCCAGTTAAAATGTAGCCTATGTTACTCTTCGTCTTTTCAACTAACTGTATGCCAAAAATCAGAAGGACAATTATACCATCAAACACACTTTCACATTTATAATATTACTATGGATTGAAATAAAAAAAAGTTTAAATAATTGTTTAATTAAAGTTCATGTTTCCTTTGACACGGCTGAAAATAATATACCTTATAGAAATATTCAAGGGCCTTAAAAAAATAATTGCCCGTTCTACATCGCTAAGTACGTCCTTAAAAATAATATCTGGGTTACCCTAAAACATTATGACGGTACGAAATATTCTCCATTGCCATTTTAACCCTTGGTTAATTGTTGACAATCACAATTTGGTGTACAGTAAATGGTTAATATTAAACATATTTTGTGGGACGAATAAATAGGCTGCCCAGACTACAATTGCAAATTATCTTCTAAGTAAAATAATAAATTACGTATTTTACACTATTATATTATGGGACACTAAATAATTAAAAAACATTACTTACTTTTAATAGGTCTTTTTCTGGCTTCATTCATTATTTTAATAACAATAAACAAATTGTACGTACTATTCTCCAATCTCCAACAACACATAGTACCATTACGTTCTTTTTTTAAATTCGAGCCTTTTTATTTTTTTTATCGACCATGTTGCCAGTACTGTCATACTTTTTTAATTTAAATTCCATAGATTAAACCATTTATAAAAATATCTGTGCATTATATTTGTAATGTTTTTAATCCATATAATAATAATTTGTTTAATTAATATTATGTTGGAATGTTAAATTAATTATTGACGAATGCCATTTATAGTTTATTACTTTTTTGGTCACGCATTGTTTTTGACATTTAATATGTACGAATGGAATTTTCATTAAATGCATTCAACGAATCTTTTTAGCAGATTTCAGTCAGGACAGGACATTGACGTGTATAAAGCAAAACTAATTGAAATGAGTGACCTCTGCGTTCTATTTGTTGCCGTTTACGAGTCGTATTTAATACAGGCTGTTATCTACAGATTCACTCGTTAAGAGTTTGTTTTTTTACTTGTTACAAGCAAAGTAAACTGTTAAAGGTTCATCATATATACTTTCCACAAAGATAAGCGTCACTTAAAAAGTTCTTATTGTATATAATTAATTTGTATATATTAATTAAGTCTATGTGAATGTTTCCTATTAATTACGACACAGTAAATTCATATTCAGTATAAAAATATTTGCTACACATTTTTTGAAATTCAAAAGAAGATTAAAACGCGTCAAACTCTGACCTGGCTGTGACGCGGAAATAATTGAAAAGTGTACCCGAACAAATGCTTGCTGGCAACATTGTTAAAGTTGTGCGAAGTTGAACCGTTTCACTCCTAATTAACTTTGTTATTGAGAACGGGACTATTTTGTATGTGAGTTTCAAATGCGGAATTTAACCAATTAGTCAGCTGATACTAATTGCAGTTCATTCTTATTTAATTGGAGCCGGTTTGTTTATTTTTTAATTTTTATTTACAATACATTTATAAAAATGTTTTTATAAAATCATTAAAAAGAAATATTTTTGCAAGTAATTTACATTCAAAAATTAAATTTTAATATTTTTTTAAATTATATTTTAACTTACCGAACGTAATATTATCTATGTTCATCACACAATAATGACTACACATTATCTGTGGACGGTGTCAACTTTGGCGCCAAAGTCCAACATGGTTGACAGAAAGACGGCAAGGGATTTAGCAGCGCAAGTTTTTCAATTTAATGTGAGTAATTTAATTTTATAAATATTTTCGCTATAAATAATCGTTTTAATAAATATGATAAATTTGAAATTAAAAAAATTAGAAAGCCGTGAGATGTTGGAATTTATGGTAAAAATTCAATAGAGTATTAACTATTAAGCAAGCTAATATCTAATATGAATTCTAAAGTCCTACCTTCTTAATATTCCACGCTGAGCCCGTCTTTTATGTTTACTTGGAAATCTTTACGTCTGGGATTTTATTGTCGCACCCATTCACTCGACGATTTTGCGTCACATACTGTTTGAATTTCAATAGAATCAATAATCGTAAGAACTCAATTTGTTCTTTGACTATTGTCAGGATATCTTAAAGTATTCCTTACAATGGAATGTGAAC
>JADANM010006310.1:5891419-5904220 GCA_026213755.1 Eurema hecabe | reverse complement strand
ATCAAAGTCACCAAACTTAAGTAGAACTTCCGAATCTTTGTCAAACCTTTATTAAATAATAAACAATTACCGTTTGACTTTCCCTTTTAAACAGAGTAAAATCTTTTGACTTACAAACGTGGCTCAGACGAAAAATAACTAAAAAACAGCGTTGAGGGAAAATTTAAATATGTTATGTATGTTTGTTATTCTTTCACGAAAAAACGGCTGGATCTATTAAGTTTGTTATATAGATTACCCTGGATTTAAACTGTATTATTATGATATTTTTAATCCCGGTATTCCCCCGGGATCGGGAAATGCGTGGGTAAAACCGCACACAGCTACACCTAAATATTAAATAATAAACAGTTACCGTTTGACTTTTCCTTTTTAACCGACTTTCTCAGGAGGAGGTTCTCAATTCGTCTATATGTATATTTTTTTTATAGAGTAAAATCTTTCGACTTACAAACGTGGCTCAGACGAAAAATAAGTAAAAACAGCGTTGAGGGAAAATTTAAATACGTGATGCAATAAAGCGGGATTTGACCTCTGTCTTGACTGGTCTAAGCGTTTCATGAATACGAATCTCGGTTCTTGGTGAATTTTTTAAAGCCAACGTCGAGTTTACTTTATCAATTAATATGTTCGAATGTCGCAAATTTAATTATTCTTTTTATATAAGTATCACTAGCTGACCCGTGCCCACTTCGTTGGGCATAATGTTAATTATCCTTTTCGGTTTTTCATATAGCCTAGGACACTAGGAGCTATAATGTGGCTTTCTATTAGTGAAAGAATTTTTATCCCGAGATTACCCCTTACAAGTTAACAAACACACAAACTTTACTTCTTTATATATAAGTATAGACTAGCTGTTGCTAGCGACTTTGTTCCCGTAGATTTCTCTTATTAAGAAGTTTCTAAAAGAATATATAATATTTTAACGTACATCAGCGTTAAAGACATTTTTATATTATTTTCTTCGTACGAACAAATTTCATTGCCATAAAAAAGGTAAGTTAATATTCTTATTTTTAGTTGCATTAGAGCGTTCATTCGAACAAATCAACTTTCCAACTTTATAATATTAGTAAAGAAATATGTCATTTGGAAAAATATTCATAAATCTGGATAATTTCTTCAAAAATACTTATAGCAAAAAAAATTGAATTGAGAATCCTCCTCCTTTTCCGAAGTGAGATAAAAAGCATATAATATAAACGGTCGAATTGAGAAACCTTCTTTTTTGAAGTCGGTTAAAAAATACTCATAGCTCGTTATCTGAAACTTCCGAAACTCGGGCTTATTCCAAGTTGTAAGTAACTCGTTGTAGCACATAATTACCTCAAACATAGTATTAACTATTAAGTAAGGAGTTGTAGGAAGTTCGTGTTCGTAAAAGGTTAAAGGTTATATGATGATACTTATAAATAGGTACATATGAATTTCTTCGCCAGAAAAATATTTAATTAAAATATATGGAAAAACTAAATTGTCGACTTGGAGGGGGCAGTGCCGTGCCCCCAGATTTTGTTTTACAGAAAGAGCGCAAAGAAGCAATTGGAATATTTATGAATACACTAATTGTGAAAATCAATTTTCATTATTATAATTATGATGCTGCATAGGAGATAAGAAGAGAAAAAGATATATAAGTATATAGGAAGATAGTTTAAAAGTCGATATGTTTTTAAAATGCAAACGACCTGTAGTATCAGATGCGTAAGTAAGTTAATATTTATTATCCTTAAAGAAGATCCCTGTCGAAATAAAAGCTAAATTCCTCTAAATCTTCTTTATTAATATAAATTACGTGTCACTTTGTTTGTCCCCAATTGTCTCCTAAACTACTGAACCGATTTTAAATTAAATTTGCACTCCATGTGCAGTTTGATCCAACTTAAAAGATAGGATAGCTTACATCCCGGTATTGTTCCGGGAACGGGAATTACGCGGGTAAAACTGCGGTAATTGGGTAATATTTACATATAAGTTAAATTCATATAAAAAGTTAAATATAACCTTCCTTAAAATTTTGATTGATTATTTTAGTTTCCAAGTTATAATAAATGTAACGAAAAGTTTTACCGTCTACTAAGTAAGGTAGTTAAATCAATAAGTGGTTCATCATAGGGACATGTGTGGCTTCCTAATCTCGATGTTTACACCATAAGCTTGGATTTACCTAAATTGGCATGCTGAATAACATTCAAAATGAAACCATTGAAGGATTTTTTTTTGCAATGTAGCAAATGTTTATTTGATATTGTCCTATAATAATAGTATTTGGTAATTGGTAATAGTTTCCTATTGTAAACAAACTCATTCTAAATCTGTAGTCAATATGTGTATATATTTACTATGATTTAGATATTTCATTTACTTACCTTCAAAGATTTCGGCAGTCAGTGGTTTATTGAATTCTGTTCCTAGAATTGGATAAACTATTCAATGATTTTATAAAAACATTTTTATAAATGTATTGTAAATAAAAATTAAAAAATAAACAAACCAGCTCCAATTAAATAAGAATGAACTGCAATTAGTATCAGCTGACTAATTGGTTTAATTCCGCATTTGAATATTTTGCTTTAAATTGAAACAGTCAGTAGTATAATTCTATTGATTCACAATCTTAATACCAAAATCCAGACACTTTATGGAGATTGACCTTTGAAGTTGGGCGACTTGTCTTATCTAGCCGTGCATTTAACTTCTTATATGAGTTTAGATATGTAGACGTGGAAATATGAGATTTTCTTTAGAGAACGTCTTACTTAGTATCAAGGTTCTTTATAACATTGTTCAAGCGTTAAATATATTTAAAGTTTTTTTTTAAGATAGAAAAGCTAAAATTATCGATGTTTATCATATAATTATAAATATATAATATTACTCGTAGATTAATAGCAGGAGGTCATGAGTGATGAGTCTGGCGACCATTTTGTTTTCTAAGCGGCTTATTACGAAACAAAGTCGTCTTAATGCGGCCTAAAGAACTTCTGACTTTGAGATATCACAGCTTTTTCATTAGGGACCTTTACAGAGCCGATTAGTTGAACAATAATTGTCATATAATGGATTCTATGTGCTTAGTTCTAGCAATTAGATGTTCTATTTGCATGTTTTATAAATGTTTTGATTAAAATGTTATATAGAAATTGTTGTTACTTTAAATTACGAAGACTATTGAGTTATATTATAAAAAGTGTGTTGCGTGAACATTAACATTTGACAGTGGTAGCAGGGTTTGATCCCCGCATCGGAAAAATATATATGTAATTTACATTTGTAGTCTTCTAGGGCGTTAAAATGTATTGTATGTCTGTATTTACAAAAGAAAAGTATGTATTTATTTTATCCGTTATCTAGTAACCATAATACAAGCTCTGCTTAGCGTCGTACTCGATAGCGTTATCTATAAATATTATGAATTTATTATTATTATTATCACATATGAGTTGAACATCACAACACATCTCGAATAAAAAGAGAATGTAACAGCAAATAAAAGGAAACTTATGTAAAGTTGGGCTATAAAGTAAGCCGGCAAGCTCGGATGCGGAACACTCGAGCGCTCTCATTACAAGAGGCTTTACGCCTTGTGATGCGTCATTAATATGCTGTTACTACCGCTTTGCTACCGTCAAGTTTTTTGAAGTTCCCAACTGGAATTGTAATTGAGTGCTGAATTTTAAATAAGTGTCCTGTCTGTGTGAGATTTTCGCCCTGATGATGTAGGTGCAGAGGTTTTTTCGTTATTAATATTTCAGTTCTCATTTTGATAGATTTTTATGGCTTATTCGTCTCTTTACCTTTGCTTCTCTGTGTCATTTCTTAGTTTGATTCATTTTTCATTATTAAAAGATTGACTCCTTTTTCAACCGACTTCAAAAAGGAGGAGGTTCTCAATTCGACCCGTTTGTATTTTTTCTTTGTTTGTTACGCGATAACTCCGCCTATTGTGAACCAATTTGAACACATCCTTTTTCGGCATATAAGTAATACCTCAAGGGTGGTCCCCTTTAAATTTAATAAAAAAAAACAACCCCTAAGGTTGGAAAAGTGGGGATGAACTTTTTGCTGAATAGGTATTATCATGAAGTCAGTTTTATTTTTTAAAAAAGTAAATTATTTTCATGTCACTTCTAAAACACAAATATCATTCAAAATGTTTATAACATTTTTAGCAATATAGTTGGGTAACATAAACAATACCAGGCTATGGCTACAAATGCATCTTTTAATTATTTTCCACTCACAAAACTATCACCGACGCGACGGTACAAAATAAAATAAATAGCGTTCGTCTAGTTTAAACAACGCTTGTGTATTCAAGGCTTTATTTGTATTTAGAGGCACTAGTATTCCCATATGTAGTTTAAATGTTTACACCGCTGCTTTTGACGTATAGCACAGAAATTTCAATGAAAATAGGATACTTTCAGTATAAAATATATTATGTAGAAAGGAATATTGCTTCGGAAAGCAGCTTAGATACTTACATTAATAACTATTTTAAGATGAAATATATATTCAGTAAATTGAATTTGCATTATATTACGACGTAGTATTATCAAGTATAATTTAGATAAGTTTATGTTGGCAGGTATTACTTTTAAATAATTTTTGGATTTATGCTTGCCTATGTGTAGAGTATATATGTGTAGAGTTTGTTACATAGTTATAAGGCTTGTAAGTAGGTTTATGTAATAAATTTAATATGTAAATTGTAAGTAATGTAGTGAATATTAAAATGTATATTATCTGAAAATATGATTTAAGGTTACCGTAAAAAATGCATTTCAATGAAAAATATTTGAATTATCAAACTTGGATTGGTCTTGGAGTAACACTAAAAAAAACTTAGCTTTAAAGGTATAGTAGGTACAATCGTATTCCTTGAGTTTTATATTATTTACTCCATTAGTAGGTTGACGTTAATATTTAGTATAAGACTGATTTTAGTAGTAAATATTGCAATAGAAAACTGTTTTATTTGTGTTATGAATTTCATACTAATATTGACAAAAACAATACTACAAAAAGGTTGCACAAATGCTAGCGGAACATTTTAATTAAGTGTAACTGCATATTGTTTTCATTGAACCCATCATGGTTATAAAGTTAATATTTAGGTAGATCATGTTTTCTAGAGTAACATTTTTATAATATTAGTTACTTATAGTATAAGTAAGGATAACTTAATTTATTTATTATTGACGCGAAAGTTTGAGACTTTGTTTTAATTATTTTTGTTACCCTTTCGATTCGATATAATTATTATATCAGTCCTACTTTTAACACCATAAGTTTTTTTTTTCATTATTACCATAACTATTAAACTATCAAGAAAACGATAACTACAACAGTACATTTGGTACGGGTGACGCGACCGCTAATAATACACGGGGTTATCAATCACGCTTATTTTGTTCGAGACTTAACCTCTAGAAATCGAACGGCCCGTTAATAGTTGTTAAGGATCTTTAATTTGCTGAGATAAAGCTTACAGCCTTCCTCTACATGGGTAAAATCCCGCAAAAATCGCGCCTTGATGTTGACTTGCGAATATCAGCCTATGATAACATACCATATGAATAAAATTGCCAAGTGTAAGAATATAAAAGTGATGTTTGGTTTCAGAAGCGGCATGGCATGAGCGGCCGCGCGGGCGCGACATGCGGCGAGCGCCGCTCGCGCAGTCCGCCGCCGTCACTCTTGTGCTCTCTTTCCTTCTTCGATTCGCACACGCTGGTATGTATCATTTTTTGTTTTTTTTTCCTTTCGCCGCAACTGAAGCTGGCTGCAAAAAGTTTTCTCTCTATTTGATTTTTGAATTTAATTTAAAAAACATAGATACTATATTGGCTGGAAAGATTTTTTTCTCTCGTTTCGATTTTAGAATTTTGCGTCGTAAACTATTATATATGATGTCATGCAGGTCAGCGATTGTATACAATATATACCTAAGTTTTAAGACTTCATACAGGAAAGCAATATATTCCTCACTATCGCTACACTATCCGTAGAGCGCTCACGGAATTTCAGAACGAAATTGCGTATTAGGGGAATCCAATATAGAAAGTAAGTGTGCATGCTTTCAGGCGTAGGCAAAAAAGGTCTTTTCACGCCCGAAGCTGGTATGAGCTACAATTTTAATTCATACATTCAAGTCGACAACACAAAATGTTAGCTGATATTCCCAGTTGGGCCGTTTTGAAATATATATTATAGTAGCACGTTTGAATGCAATGGGCTGTTCTAGAAATCTTCAGGGAGGCTTTTGTCCAAGACTTGAATATTCATAGACCCATGTAATGGTGGTTTGACGTGAGTGAAGAACATTGATTTGACTTCATTATTAAATCGGTAATGTGGCAGAAAATGTAAAGTGTAATTCCGACTAAGTAATAAAGCTGGTCTTCTATACTTATACACTTCTATAAGTTCTTGTGTCGTCTGCAATCTAGATTGGTATGCGTTATATAGGTAGAACAAAGCATGTCGCCGTGTTCACGTGGAATATTCATTTACACAGGAATCGTGTCAATCTATTGATTCCTTTCATCGGTGGACTGCATTGTGTGAAGTGCTTTGAACAATGCGAACTGACCGCAGAGCTTTTATATTTATATATTTTTTATTTTGTTTGTGAAAAACGTATGGATTTTTTAATATAGTCTTTTTTCAAATTTATGTAGATTTTGTCAGACTAAAACTAACTAATCATTTGATTTTGGGCAATTGGATTCTTTTTTCCAAAAGTTTAATATTAATAAAGATAAAAAACTATAATTAATATTAATATCAAGACATTGAAATGTCAAGCCGAGTTTGTGAATCTTTTCCATTTTTGCACAAAAACATACCCACATCAAAACGTCAGAATGACTTATCATTGAAAAGAACGAAATGCCGTAAAATGTATACTTATACTCCGATATCTTGATTTGTGTTTCTCCTGGACGTAGTTTATCGTATATTAATGGTAGATACCTTTATATTATTTATGTAAGGTTGTAGTTAATACACTCTACAAAGTAATGCTTTAGAGATGCAGATAGATTATCCAGTTGCATTATAGATTAGCAACACAAGGCAGAAAATGTTGCTTACATTGTAATAAAATATGTATTAGATATATTAAATAGATTAAGCTTTGGTGAAGTCATAATATGATATGTAATCTCTATATACATTGCTGTATGTAGTTGTATAGTTAGTAGAGCCAGGGTATCAGGCCAAATCAGACCGGTTAGAACTAGGTTAGCACCACGGTCGCAAAAAATTCTGTGAATGTACCTCAACCCGCCGCGGTAAGACAAAATATAGCCTACTATATTTTGTGTATATATGTTGACCGAACCAATATAACCTACGGTCGTTTCGCCGAGGTCTATGAGGATTTCCAAAAAAAAGGTTGGTACCTCCCTCTCAAAGCAAACCTTTGCAAGCAAAATTTTAAGTATCATATAATCAGAAATGCCATGCCATACGACCCTACTCATCCTCAAATTTTCTCCAACTCCATGTATTTCTGTGTCAGCTTAACGTCTTTTTTCACATTTACTTCAAGGCACTGTATATAAATTCTAGAGCTCATACATTTCGACATAAGCGCATAAGCGCTTAAGCTATTTTTAATGCATTAAATGAATAAAATAAAAAGCCTTTTATTTCCACTAGATTACGATATCTTGATTACTACATAATTCACTACTTATACATTGATTACCTATTTAATATTCACTAAGAAATTACAAGCTAAAATAATTTTTAATGCATTAAATGACATTAAATCAACCAGCACAATAAATTTACTTTGAATAAATTAATAAATTGAATAGCCGTGACAGTTCGTAACCATTTATCTAATGTCGTAAAATATATTGATTGCATTGGATCGCTAAGCTCAATTTATTACCTATCCGATTTCAAGTTAAATATATTATTGTACACGAAGTAAACCATTATTATTATTATGTTAATTTCAAAGTCAGAAACTGAAGCATATTCAAATAAACAATTAGTACTTTTTAAAATAATAAACATTTATACTTCAAATGTTCCTAATTCTCAACTCCATAACTTGCTCATTTGGGTATGAAATATTGACTTTTAAATATTATTGTAAAAGCTACAGCCAAAATGGCGATTCAAAGCCTGTAAAATGGTATTTGAGTAAAGAAATTTTGCGTTTGAGTTTAAAACTACGTACCTTTTTGTCTAACACCCGTGCTTCAAACAATAAAGGTTATGTCAACACGTTCTACTTTTAGAAAAGTAAACGTGAAACAAAGGCATATTTGTCCATTAAATATTAACAATAACGTGGATGGGTAACCGACGATTTTCCATATGGGGCGACCTTTCGAGACCCCGCAGACTTCTACCTGAAACATTTGCATGTGAACTGCCTCTTCAGGACCCTATTCATTTGAAATCAGATATTGTTTTCAGACACGTTTCGTTGGTGAACTTTCAAGATGGCGTTATTAGTTCTAAGCGCTGATATTGCCAACTTTGATTTAGTGTTTTATATTATAGTTATCGATTCTAAAATAACAAATGTGATATACAAAAAGTTTATTTATTCGTTTGCATATACTGACAACAGTACGAAAACGTAGACTAAGAAGCTAAGGACTTTTTTGATAATTGTTATAGGTTCAATGGGCCCTGGAGTACCAGAAAACATCACAGTGACTTTTCTTAATCCTACGACAGTGCGAGTATCTTGGTCTACTACTGCGGAGCTCGTAGAAAAGTATGACGTCACTTACAAGCCCTCTGATGCGAGGTAAGATGTTCTGTCTACAGAAACTAATAATTGAGGAAACGTACTCCAATTATTCGAGCTTAATTTGTCCTTAATTAATTATTTCCTTGATGAAGGTAGAGTACGTCATTACTCATTATACAGAAATCAATTTTCCAATACTCAAACGGTGCATGTAATTTTATTAAATACGGTCGTAATTAATTTGATACAGATAGATTTTATTTCACATACAATGTACAAATAAAAAATATACGTAGCGTTACTGATATTTATATATAAGTAATACAGATGCTTCAGTGCAATCTTCTTTATATAATCGTCTGCAAACAAATTAAGGTGTTAATAAAACGAACGAATTTATTATTGAAATTTAGTAAAGATTTACTAAATGTTTTCTAACAATACCACTATGTTTTACATCTTGCGTCTTATATTGCACCAGTTAGAGCTTGATATTTCGTGCACATGTTATTCTGACCGTAATTCGACTGCAGGTGGGTGTTCCATAAATCTCGTCGGTAAGAGCTGAAGTTCTCAAGTCGTTAATACATTTATGCATGAACGTGTAATTGCTTTATGTACCACTTCGATGCGGCTAATTTATTACAATCGAATTGTGCAGATTTTTTCGACGGCTAAATTGTGTGGAATTTTTACATGACGTTAAAAATATTATTGATGTGCCGAGTGAAATAAAAATCGTCAAACGTCAATCCATGTTACCGATTTCGAGGACAAGCTATCATTAGAATTAAAATGTTATTATAATATATTATTAGCCGTTATAATTTTGATTCAAATTTTTGGGCCAGTTACTGTAACCTTTTAGACGTAGTCGTACTGTAACGATGGTGGCAGATGGCCCAAATAAAACAACTATAATTTCCAAGATGTAAACTAATCATTACCTAAAATCCTTGCTAAAACCATAAAAAATCGTTACATGCTCTTAAATGTACATTTTGTGCAACAAAAAGTTGTTTTTAAGAATTCATTAAATTTTATAATCTTGTTACTCCCAAGACTTCTCCTAAAGCTCTATGTAGCATATAGTGTGCATCTGCCTTTTTAAATGGCAAAGTGAATCTTATTAAACTTCAACGAGTTCCATATTTTGTATCAAAGAGAATGACATATTTTTGTGCTGCTAAGAGCACAACATGAATTTAATATTTATATTTTATATTGAGTGAAATTGACCGAGCTTTCACAAAATTCATAATTCATTATTAACATACATTAACGTAACCCTTGTTTCGTTCTACTTCATCGTGTTAATGAAATAATGGAAAAGCATTAACGTTCAAAAATAAATTATACTGACGATTCTGTAGCAAGTTCATACAAAAAATATTTTCTATTTAAATAATTTGAAGCACTTTACATTTTAGTTTTGTAGAAAGCAATGGAAGAGTCTCATAAATATTCATCGTTATTTTGTATGTAGGTACAATCTTTGAACCATGGACACGCTCTTAGATGAAAAATAAATAATACGCTGTTTCTTCTTAAGACTCGCGACACGAACAGGTTGAATAATTAAAATTTCTTGATAAAGCGTTTACTGCTACTGAATACATTTCAATAAGTATTTCAATTTATATACTAACTATACTAACTACAAAGTATTGTTTTTTATTCTTTCTCTCATTTATTTTATTTTTGTAAGGATTACGGTATTCTATTTGAAAAAAAAATCCTTTGCGACGCTCACTTGTCTGGTTTTTAAGCAGTGCATGAGTTTCAGTAAATATCAACGGAGTTAGTTCTAAAATTACAACGTGTTCCACTCAAAATTGTTCAAAAGAAAAGTTTAACATAATACCTATATTGTAAATTAAAAATATTTGTGCAATTGTTAATAAAATATTTTTAATAATATAATTTAAGTTTGACTCATTAAACATCAAGATATATTTTATTTATTATAAGTATAATAACGGTTCCTGTAGGAAAGTAAAGCCAACAACATAGCGTTAACTGGAAAATATAATCACTATTTTCTCATACAGCAGTTGAAGCCGTTCAAATTTATATGCTGCTCAACTTTGTTTTTACTCTGAGAAAGTAGAAACAACAAAGTAAGAATCAAAGGTGCATTGCAGTAAAAGGAGTCGCTTTGTTTAACTCAAAACGTTTTATTTCGCGATAAATGCAGCTAGAGCTAATGTGAACATTACATTTTATTTTTATTAAGTGACAAGTTGAGCGTTTGCACGAAAGCTTTCATTTGAAACTGTGTGAATAAATTCAGATACTGACGTAGGTAATTGTTGATTTAATACGTGGAATTTACGGAGAAATTGTTTGAGGAAGATAAAGCTAGAGTTAGTTTGTATATGAATATATTGATCTATAGAGTTATGTAAAATATTTTATTGATGCTTGCATAAATGTAATCTATATAATACATAAAAGAAAGTCGTGTTAGTTACACCATTTATAACTCGATAACGGCTCGACTGATTTTTCTGAAAATTGGTGGGAATGTAGCTTAGAACCAGGAGAAGGACACACACAGGATACTTTTTATCCAGTTTCCAGGGGAATCATTTTTTTATAAAAGTAAACGCGGACGGAGTCGCGGGCAACAGCTAATAAAGGATAAATAAGTGTTAAGATATGTAAGTTTAATCATTACTATTATGTAACATTTTAATTATGTAACTTCCTAGCTCCGGTAGTAACAAAATTAATATTTGTCTACAAGGTAAACGGTCACGCTTAAACTAGCAGTTAAAACTTAACACAATACACCAAAATTTAGCCATGATTGATTACCCCCATAATGGAGTTTGGTAACTAACAGTTAGTTTAAATAAAATGCTAAATAACTGTCGATAAACTACGTTGAAATAATTGTTAGTGTTACCTCATTTTTCTTTTTAATGGTGGATTAAAAAATAAATAAAAAATAATTGTATACCCAATAGTACCCAGTAGTATGTAGTCAATATAATAGTATCAAACTCAAACAATACGAGACTTACAAAATACTAGCCGTTGCTCGCGACTACGTCCCCGTCGATTTATCTTTCCACTATTTCTTCGCTTTGTGATGTTATGTAGCCTAAAACCTTTCTCGAAAAATGGTCTTTTTAATAAAAAAAAATTCAATTCGAACCATTAGAGATTAGCACATTTAGAGACACCTGAGATTAAGCTCTTCGGGCTTTATATTATTCGTTTTGATGTCGAGGTATATATACCTCGTATATTGGTATGATGACCAGCTTTCAAATTTATTCTTAAATTACTGATATTATCACAAGTATGCCATACCTTTCAGACAACCATATTGATAAAATTTAATGCAGGTATTGCTTTAAAAACATTGTAGTATGTAGTATATAGCAAATATATATCGATAAGTTCAAAAAGGTACATTCGTATATAGAAAACGAAATTGACTCATCGTGGCTTAGTTACAGAGTGGTGCTCGAAGTAGCTGGCAATTCAGACGCAGTGATTCTCAGTGGCCTGGAGGCTGATACTCAGTACCAGGTGACAGTCGCGGCGCTTTGGGGCGGCCAGAAGTATAGAAGCCGGCCTATTGTCTTCCGCACGCTGGGTGAGTGAGCTATTGTCGAAGATTTCATACTAAGATTAACTTGAAAATTGATTTTTCGTTTGTTTGGAAATTAAGGTTTGATGTTCACTGAGTACGCTGAAATATGTACTAATAAGTACTAGTACATATTTCAGCGTAATTATTATTATATTTTTGTTAAATGCGGATATTACACTGATGTCTGAGATCTCACGATCGATTAATTGTTTTGTTTTTAAAAAACGTACCGTGTGTCTAGTCTATATAAACAGATCGAGTTAAACATATTATAAATATAGAAATACTAAATTACTTATTTGTATATATATCTTTAATTAAATCAGTTATAACATTTTGTATTTAATACAATCCTTTGCCAGTAAAACGTACTTGAGAAGCCTACTTCTGTAGATTTTTTTAATAAAATTAGATATTTACACAACCTGTAAAACATAATCTTAACTCTATAAAAGCGAATATT
>JADANM010006310.1:5849732-5882098 GCA_026213755.1 Eurema hecabe | reverse complement strand
GGCACTTAGTAGGACTTATGAGTACTCATGTAGCAGAAAATGTAGTGAAATTAATTAGATTTCCACCTAATAAAGTATTTAGGGACTTATTATAGTATTATTGGGAAAATAATGATTAATATAGGTATGTTCAATGTTGAGTGTAATAAGCTTAGTATTGTGTTTATTACATTTTGCCAATCTTTTTATAAAAGAAGATTGTTCGAACTTTACCTACACAGAATTTGGAGTTGTAATGAGTCATTGTATAAATTATTTAGAGGAAAAGTAATTAGCCAAACTGTTCGGGATAATAATAAAACTTTCTGAGGACGACCCAAATAAGTCTCTTATAAATTATTTACCTACAAGGCTGGGTATGTATTCATTTGTGAAAAGATATTAAAAAATAATTTAAATAATAAAAACGTCCCTCTAAATCTTAAGCAGAAACAGAATACAGAGTGGAAATAAATGTATGAAATTTTTAAGTTTTAAAGTTTTAGGTAAACGAATGCAAATCCCACTTGTGACTTTAAAGTGTTTATTTTTTAAAGTTTCCAAAGTGTCAACGTGTGAAGACATAAAATACTCATATTTTAACGTGTATTCTTAAATTTGAATTAATATATATATCGCTACTGAAGAATATTCTAAACTAGCTGTTGCTCGCGACTTCGTCCCCGTCGGATCTATTTCTATTATTATGTTATAGTGAGTCAATCTTAGAAGATAGACATATATATACTGTCGTGGACTTTTTTTTAGATCATTTAAATAGGAATCATTCTTTCATACATATTATTTTTGTATCTTGTATCGTTTTTGCAGCGCACGCAAAGGAAGCCCTCAAAGATGAATAATTTTCCCCGTTTTTTCCACATTTTCCATTACATCTCCGCTCCTATTAGTCGCAGCGTGATGTTATGTAGCCTTCGTCGATAAATGGTCAATTCAATAAAAAAAGAATTTTTAATTCGAACCAGTAAATCCTGAGATTAGCGCGTTCAAACAAACAAACAAACTCTTCAGCTTTATATATTACTAGTAATAGATATGTTAGTCTTAAAAAAACTTTATTTTTATTTTGAATTTCAATTTTATTTTAAAAAACATTTTATTTAAAGAACATTTACTATTTTGTTTGACATGATAAGGTTAAACATAGCTGCGTTTGTGAAATCCGCTCGTTTCATCCATCCCTCGATGTCAATGGTCACGATACTAGAAACGAAATTGGACCAATTTCGCTCGCAGTGAAAAGCTTTGATTGGATACGATGCGGCCACTGTGCGATTTATCTTAATGTCATCATGTTATCGCGATCATTTTTTGTGTGAAACGTTATGTAGAATGATTCGTTTGGGTCCTGAGTAGAGAGATACTAACGCCGTATTAATAATAAGCACTGATTGAGATTAATAACAACTAAATGATTAGGGAATCATACCTGCTCTTCCGACCCTTGTTTCCAGTTAAAAAGTAGCCATGTCCTTTTTCAGGCACTAGACTATCTGTGTAACCAATTTCATTATAATCGGGTTAGTAGTTTTGGTGAGAAAGTAAGACAGAGATACTCCGCATTTGTAATATTGGTATTTAAATTGAACTTGATCGGTATTTCTTCGAATCGACTAATGATTCGAAATAGATTGGGATTAGTATAATCACGTTATACAATAACATAATTGGGGATAATCACTACATACTATAAAATAAATTTGCCTGTCATAAATCACTAATAGTGATAAGGCCGCCAATTTTCAAAACACTATTTGCTGTAATTTTTTATCCCTAGTTTTAAGGTGTATTTCATTTGACAATAAAGAATTTTTATTATTGAAATAGATGCTTTCTCTGTCCCTATACCCCTATGTGTGCTTAAATCTTTAAAACTCCTCAACCGATTTTCATGCAGATTTTCTACGATAGAGCAATCCAAAAATAAGGTTTATATGTATAATACATTCATAATATATGCGAGCGAAGTCGAGGCAGGCTGCTACCATTTAATAATACAAATTATTTTGACTAGACGTCGTGTAAGGTATAACAAGCTCGCTAGTGAGCAGGTTTATAAATGTTATACAAGAATTATTCGCCTGTGATACGTTTTTTTACCACCTGAAAGTGCGTTCCTAACGCCCATTAGTAAAGGTTTTATGGTATCGTAATTTTTGCCGGACTTCGTAAATTTTCCAAAGGATTTCACCTAAACATGTCTCGGAATGTTTTATTATGGCCATATTCACGTGAGGGCAAATTGTTATGTTCGTATGGAGTAGAGATTATCCTTTGTGTAATGTTAGATAAAAGTTATAACCAAAATTGGAGGCTTCTTTTGTATAAGTATTAAGTACATGTCTAGTAGATAAGTAATATTAAACAGATGTTTTTATAAAGTGTTATGAAATTTTAGAACGTTTAGTTGTATATTATAGCTACCTGTGAGTTTGTTTTTTTAAGACGGTTCAATTTCATCCGCGTAAAAACTGAACTCGCTTATTTACGTTTTATTTTTTTTTATTATATCTTCAAACCTTGTACTAATATTCAAAAGCAGTAAACAATGAGCATGTTATAATTCGGTACGGTTGAAATAAAATATATTTATTATGATATTTTATTTCAATAGCTATAGTTATAATTATCTTGCCTAAAAAACCGAAACAATCACTTAAGACATGACGTCATATGCTATGATGTCAAACACGTGTCAATAGTAAAGTTTATATGCAAATTAATTCAGCGCTTTACAAGCTCTCAACATGTTGAACAGATTTGGTGACGTCAAACTATAATATTTATAGACCATACGATAAATCTACTGTTTGTATGTAATGACTTCTGTAGCTATAAAATTAAAGTAAAGTAAAGTTTGTGTGTTTGTTAAATTGTAAGGCGTAATCTCGGGATCTACTGAAACGATTTTAAAATTCTTTCACCAATAGAAAGCCACATTATTGCTGGATCTACATGTAAGGCTATTTAAAAAACGATTGTTAACATTATGCCCAACGAAGTGGGCACGGGTCAGCTAGTTAATAATAAAATACGGTCGTACACAGAAACAATTTAAGAAACTCCTCTGAATGAAAACTGAACTGAAAACCAATGAATTCTATCCAATAACATTTTCATACTACGTTAACAAAATCGAGCCTCTTTAAAAATATATTTCTCTTATCCACTGTATCTTAGCTTCAGCAAAAAATACACACGTATTAGTTTTATAAGTTTTTCTAACGGACTCGATTAGGTAATCAAGCGTTGAAGCAATTGACCTAAAAACTTCTTTCAACCCTTCGTATTACAGTTTATCTCTTTTTTGCTACACTAATACACCTTATCCTTTATTTTTATGCTGACTTACAGAAAAAATCTAGAACGTTCTGAAAGGGTCATATTTTAATTTTTTCAAATAGTGAAAGGTCTTTTTTCATTTATATAATAGGATTAATTTTAAGGCGTTAAAAGAGGAATACACAAAAAAACCAAATTACCTAAATTCTTCTTAAAACGTTATTTCTTCCAAGCAATCATAATTGCTGTAAGCATCAAAGAAGATTTAATAGTACAATATTAATATTTTATAGTTAAAATGGTGATTAATAACAATGATGGTTTTCTGATAGATTTATCGTTATTTCCTTCCACCTGCGTGTCCTAGACCATTTTGCTAAAAACCATTAAACGCTTATTTTAAGGTTATTAAAATCATCGTAACATCATTAATCATCCCCTAAGCTTACATTATAATAAGTGGGATCCTGTTTCCCTAATAAAGTTATTATAATAAATGGTGTGTTCAATAATAGTATAGGCTCTGTATGTTTCGCGATTTCTTATATATTATGTTAAATTTTATCATATTTTTTTATTTTTATTTCCAAGATTAATAATTTTGTGTTATAATAAATTTGATTTTCTTCATTCAGATTAAAAAAGCACATCGCACAATCTTAGAAACATTACATAAATAATATTTTCTTATAATATAAGTACACATAGCCAGCCCTGTTGCCAAGCTACTATCATTGCTAAGTTATATGTACAAATAATTCTTCATAACTAAAGAAATTATAAAACAACAAACAAGATTATAACAACTCATACATTCATAGACACACACAGACATATTATAATCTTACGCCTATGAAAATTATTAATTCATTTAAGAAATAATAATATCTTGGCTTATAGATAACAGAGTAAAAAAATAGAATTTGCAGCGTCTGTGTAATCTTTTCACGTCAATTAAGGCAAGGCCCAATCCAATAGTGGTTCTGATTATGTCAAGCTAACTTCATTATGTTCCAGTCCTTGACTGTCGAGATTATTATCGACATCCCTTGAACAAGTAACAGGCGAATCAAATGCTTTTAGCTCGTACAAAATGAAGTCAGTAGACTAAAGTCTGAGAATTAATTTTATCGTTAATAAGTTTATGGATAAATTGGCATTTTTTATTTTAGAATGTATTGTGAGGTAATGTTGTGACTTTTATCCCTAGAAACCCGCTCTTCGATATTTTAAAAGTTATTCAGCAATTATATCCATTCTATGTATCTCGGGCGAGATTATTACTATTTTTTTAAATCACTTATTTGAATCAGATCGACAGTTTAGGCGCTCCTATACAATATATTTCATACATACACAACATTCATAGACTTCTTAAATAATTTTGCTTCCTTTTCGTATTCTGGTAAAAGGAAACTATATCATAATTCCTGCCATACATTGAACTTTTGTATCAATCGCGCGTGTTGTCTTATTACTAGTAGGTACCTATATTCATTCTATGTAATATTGAACAATATATCAAATCAAACATGGTCTACTGTCCTTCTATTGATTAAGACTGACGTAGGCTTGCGGTTTGTGTTCTATAACGTCATTACGGGATCCAGTTTACTATTGGGATAAGAGGATTTACGTGTTATGTATAGGTATATACGCAAACTATATGTACGCAGCGCTCTTAGCTTTAGGAAAATTGTATTACAATTTATCTACTGTACTTTGATACCTACTCTTATGTAGATAAGGTAATTATTTAGGATTCCTAAATGTTTCATATGTAGTGTTAGTTTATTTTGGCTCCCTATTTCAAATCCTTATTAAAGAAGTGTATCTTTAGCTACATCAAACTACTAAAAGTATTAAGTATGAGTTAATATTAGAAGAATAACGTGTCGTGGTGTTAGCCAATATGCGTCACCCGTAAACGCG
This sequence comes from Eurema hecabe, assembly GCA_026213755.1. NCBI lineage: Eukaryota > Metazoa > Arthropoda > Insecta > Lepidoptera > Pieridae > Terias > Terias hecabe. Next base: position 5,876,884 of record JADANM010006310.1, on the reverse strand, counting down.
TTGGCCATTTGTTAAGGAATTTATTTAAAATCTATAACAAAATTACTCATAAATCTATCGTAAATATGAAGTTTCTACAAAACGACGATCTAAAATGCTAATTTAACATTTACCAATTTATATTTATTAATTTTATAATAAACACAACGTGTCTATTGACGTAAAATTGAAAAACAAAATCCTAATAGTGGCTTTAAATCGTCATTCAATATACAACATACTATATCTATCCAAAGGGTGATAGTGTTACAACTGTCTCATATGTCATGAGAGGTTTAAAGAACCTATAAATCTGATTCAGTCGGATCCTAACGAACCCTAGGGATTTACGTTCGACGCCATTTTTTTATTTCAGATATAAAATGTAATTTGATAAACCTTATTTTAAAGCATGATTTGAAATATAATGTAGGTATAGCTTTTATGTTAAACGAAAAAATGTTATTAGAATATATTTTATTAAAGGAATATCAAATACAGTTGCTTAAGAATTAAAAAATTAAAAAATTACGCTTTAAACTTATTACGTAGTATAAGAAAATGTTTTTATTTATTTATTAACTTATATTAAGGATAACATACTTTTAGATCAGTTCTCTAATTATAGGTTATGAAAGGTTACTTCTAAAAGGAGCGGCCAAGTTAGCTAGAAAATATAAAAATACACTTCCTTTATTACGTAGTAAATTAATAAAATGTAGCTACGTCGTATGTGCATCATAGCACGCCATCCATTCATTATCAGTGTAATCTATTGTTTAACATCACGTATTCATTGGTATTGTACATTTTCAATCAAGGCTTTACCGAAATCATGAACATATTGCTTTATATAACTGTTAGTATCCGTTATTGTTAATATTATGAACTTCATTGCGAAAGCTGTGCATCTTTTGATGTTACTGAGTAATACTATAATACATTTAAATCGGGGTTGGTTGTGTCTATAGAACAAATGGTTGTTTTTGATAACTGATTCCGTAGGAAATTATATATGAATAAAAATACATGTAGATTGTGGGTAGGTACGACTCATTTTCATTTTCCACGTCATGCATAAATTATGAATCATCGACCCTGTCTTCAGCCGCAGTAAAGAGCGGCGGTTCACTTCCGAATTGGTTCTCTAAATCGCTCAAGCAGTGTGGTGCGCAGGACGTGTGCTGTCTCCTGGACCGTTGCTTCCAATACCCGCGGCGGAGCGCGCGCGACTGTGGGTGTCAGTTTGCCCTGCTGCACGCGGCGCCCGACGACGCTAACGCGGGCAGCTAGCGCAGCCCCGCCCGCGCCGGGCGGGCGTGCGCGCTGTGCCGCTGCCGGTGCGCCGGCTGCGACCACCAAGTAAGCGCCCACACATCACTACTGCCACATTCGGTTACTGTATCGCTGACATACAGCCCCTCGTAAATTCCCTATTCATATTCTTCTAGTGAAAATGTTAGTAGGACCGCAACACGGCTGCGCACCGTACTGGCAACTTATAAGAACGAAGTAATTTAATTCAAAATTAAAAACAAAAAACAACTAGTGAGTCTTCGTCTTAGGTAATAATAGCCACAGTTCTAGTAAATTTCCGGGTAGCACTGCATTGGATATGGGCTGGCGTTACTCTTACCATCAGGAGGGCGTCTAGCTCGTCTCCCCTCTTCATATTATACAAAAAAAATAGTAAAATGTGTCTTAGTCCTTCGTCATCATGCTTTATGGTAACCGAATCGAGCGATCAGTAGTGATGTGTGCGGTGTGACAGTGTTCATTCGCTACAAGCACGCTGATATGCACGGGGCTCACGGATTAAAGTTTTCTGCCACACTGTTCGCGTGGTTCTCGTCACGCACCTTTCCGAGTTTGGAACTATTATGATACGCACCCCGAATGGAAGTTTGTCGCACTCCGAATTTCGCACGTTTTTAATACGATATCACTTTTATATTATGTATTCTATTATATAACAGCAGGCAAATATTGAGAATTACGTTCATTATTCATTCTTCGATTCGGTGTTTGAAATTTATCGTCGTAAATCGTCTGAAAATGTTTTATATAAAAATCAACACCACGAGTAGAAGATCTGTTCATTTATTCCTAATAAAATATCCGAGTTCGATGTTACGTAAGGGTAATTGTTTAGAACGTGTACTACAGGCTGTATGAGTTGCCTCATTATCTATAATTTCTGCATAATTCCGTCAATTTAAAATTAAATGCCAACTTAAAAAGTGTGTCGATAAAGTGTGGCGTGTAAAATGCAATTATGCATCGCAGTTAGCGTTAAGTGGAAAATGCATTTAGCGCTATGTATCATGCTTTTGTCGTCATAAATTCAATTTACATGCAAGACTTTCCTTACTTACCATTTTCAAGTTTTTATAATGATTATACGCAATTTGATGTTGATCAAACTTTTCTAGCCAAGTTGTTGTTTATGTACCTATATATTTTACCATTTTTCTCTTTTTGAGACTCTTGAAGAAACATTCGCTAGGTTTCGTAATTGCACTGCACGTAATTATCGTATGTAATATGAGGTAAATAATTTATTTAATTCAAAACGAATTCGTAGAATTATCGTATGATTAAGTGAAGAGTTTAATATTGAACTCGCAGTAAGAAGTAGGTATAATTTGTCGAAAAATTCAAACAAGCTTTATGCCGCTTTTTTATTATCGTAAACATTTAACAAACCATATTTTAATTCCATATAAAGCTCGGTTATCTATAAAATAAATTTTAATTACTTATTTTTAATACATCAGCGTACATATTTCATATAGTGCCATGAAAATATGAAAACACTGATATTACGTCATATCGTAATTTGTAGACAGCTGTTAGTGGATTATATGGGAATTTAATGTTCTGGGGCTCGAATACCTAGCCTATTTGGCTAATAGCATTGTTCAAGGCCTGACATTCACACTCATATTAATCTTACTATACGTTTTGAACTGTGATTGACATTTACAAAATTATATACCTTTTCTTTACAAACTAGAAATTATGTTTTACTATAAAACACGTGTTATTACATAATTAAACGGGAATTCATGGAATATGTAATATAATATAATAAGGGTCGTTTTATTGTGTAAAATATTCCTTGCAAAAGTTCTTTTCATTAACGTTGTCTGTTTTTAATGTCCAGGTTGATTTCCGCGTAAAACTTATGATTCATAGAAAACTATTACTATAATATAAGATAACGTCATATCAATTTCAATCATACTATGACGAAATAACTAAATTCATTACTTAGAACTTACCAAAATTATATGTATACTCCTAGATTGTTTTGATATAATTTGGCTTCGTGGCAGGTATGTCTAATACAAGTGCGTAAAAGCCAAATGTAGTCGTAATTTATTCATAAGTATCGTGTGATAATACGGACCTTTAACATCTGTCGGCGGTTGTAATTATTTCAATTTAAACTTCGTTGAAACGATCTTCTAGTAATTCAATGAAAATTTCTGTTCAAAAATTGCTTTTAAAAGGCCTCTACGTATTGTTAAAAAACAAAGTAAATTCTATTTTGTAATAACTATAAATGTTCCAAAATATCGCAAAAATATTCAAAACGAAATATATATTATTAAATTCGAGTGCAATAACGTATTATGCGACTTTTAAGGCCATACTGTGGAAGCAATCATACCCCGCTATAATATGATAAACTCACAAAACTGTTTCTGTCGCAGAGCTTATTCGTTTTACTAACTCGCTAATAAAATTAAGCAACATTGCCTTTTTGGGGACATCTTGTTGGTTGTTCATTATAACTTCGATATTGTTTTAAATTTGAACAACGTTTCTATACTGTTATAGTTATATATCGATGTGCACTGTTTTACACTGGATCTGAAGTCACTGGTTTTGGTTATGGCGCAATAAGACAGCCGCACTGACACAATATTATATTTGTAATGTTCACGTACGAGAGCTTTAAATAATTACCATATTCTTTATACCTATAATTTGTTTGTGTACTATATTCTATGTAAAAAAAGTAATAAAAAATATGTTATGGTTTATTATTGATTTTGGTTTGATTGCAATCATTCGTCTCACACAAATGCATTGGTTTTAAGATAAAACTACACGTTTTTCCTGGAATATGAAAAGCGTCTCGAATAAGTATTGACGGGTGACTCGAGTGATAATACTTTCGACCCAGGCTTAATCATATGACCCGAATACTTGCTTTCTGGGAAACATGTTGACTCACTGAATGACTTCACGTATAGTACTTGCCTCCAATTTCGGGGCGAGTTGTGTCCATAGATCCATGTTATTATAAGTCAATCGCTCCTCAGCTTTAAATTTAATCATGTGTACAACAAATGGGATCCACATTGGGCTTTATTTCTATTTTTCTTTTATTCACTAGCAGTGCCCCATGAGATTATTTAGATATCGTCACCGCAACGGTATTGGCATTAAACGTATTAGCCATTTTCCAGATGAAAAACCTGTAACCGAAACGTCTTCTTCTCTTTAGTCTTCGGGGGAGAAGAGGGCGGTTTTATCGGACTAGCAAAAAATGGTTTCCTCCTAAAAACCAATCCGGTAGTCCATGGACCCGCCAAACCCCTTATCGTCGAGAAATGAAAGTCATCCATTCTAAATTGTAAAAATTGTATTCCGAAGCACATGCGCTGGTCGCACACTCACACGCAGAGCCTGGAGTGCGAGGAGCGGCTGCTGGCGCGCTGCAGCCGGCCGCGCGTCAACTCGGCCATCTTCTTCTCGGCGGAGCCCAGCGGCTTCGGCGCCTTCGACCCGGCCGAGTTCCTGCGCCGCCACGGCTCGCAGTCCAAGTTGTGCAGGAAAGCCAGGTACGGCTCGTACCATATTTCATTTAGGTACTTTAAGTCAAATTAAAAATGTTATGTACCTATTTTATATATTTATACGTATCTTTTTTCTTTTAACTAATATCACTTTTTGTGTTTCGCACGTTTATTGACTAAATGGAGTTATGTCAGTTACACGAAGTGTAGGCTAAATAGCAGCAACGATGGTACATTTACCGTAAAGTAATTCCACCTGGTTAGTGTGATTCAGCTTTTTCATATTTGTTTAATGTTGATGATAAATATTAGTTACTATTAATTTCCTCAGGTCTGCCGACAATATTCCATTAACAAGCATGAGTGACTCATCAGAAAGGCTATGTAAGGCCAAGGCGCCGAGAGAGGAAACAATTAGCGAAGAAGCCAAGTCAGATGACAGCGGTAGTGTAGAGACTGTCAGGCATTTCGGTCTCCCGATCCTGTCAGTATCGGGCCCGTCCCCGCCCGACGAAGACTACGACCAGATAGATGAGTACCTGTAGCATTTCCACACTAGTTTCCAGCTCAAATATGTGCTGGGGAACATCCGGCCGACCTGGCCCAGTCCTGCACAAAGCCCTGTTCCCTTCGAATAGGACGATCTATATCACTAACTATTTTTTGCAGTGTCTATACAATATCACTTCTGTAACGAACTTTACGCTCGTGGACTAAAATGTGTCTTTTTAAGGGACCATAGTCAGTGTGTTTTACATATATCTGTATTTTACTATCCATAGTGAGTAAGATATGATTAAATCTATCATCACATTTCAATAGTCTAAGTATTGCACAATTCATTCAGTAAATTATTCGGATATAGTGCCACTTAAATTATATCTGTAAATTTGAGATGTACTGATATTTTAACGTGACTATCATTTTCCGCGTAGTATGTAAATGTAACTGCATTTCATTTATTGTAATTTCGTAAGTTAGATGTAATTCGAGGTTATATCGTACGCGTTTAAGGTCTTCATATATCGACATAATGTTATACCTTATTAGAATAGGATTGATGATTTGAAGGTTGAACTTTGGTCCAATGTATTATGTATTATCTGCACACATGGTGTTTTAGATCGTAAGACGACAAAGAGTTAAGGTAAACAACAATTAAGATATCAAAATAATCCATTAACTTACTATCACGAAGCCTAAATTTCCAATCGGAATAAATAATTATAAAGTCAATTAAAGTCTTGTAGATACTTTCTTCGTGTGACTAAGGCTCTAATTATACTGTACTTTTAATAGTAGAATAATTAATAATATTTCTGATCAATGAAACGGTACTGGTGTTTAGGGACCAGAGGATTGGGTAGTTACGGTAAGCGTTGAACCAAAATGGAACGAAATTTACCTGATGTATTTAACAATAGGTACCACTTTTTAAATTTAAGACTTATTATTCCCTCCACTATTTTTAGATATGCTACGAATTTAGGAATTCGTGGATGTGCACATTACTTCAATACTTCCTCTGTTTCAAATACTTTACAAAATTTAAATTTTGTTTTATTAAAATACGTCTGTTCAGTCTTGTAGTTGAAACAAATTATGTATTATTTGCCTTCAAAATAATCGTGTGAATAGTTCAGAAAATTGAGGCGAGATAGATTTTTAGTGTGAATAAAATATAGCAAATAACTAATTGTAGACATAAAATTACTAGCAGTAGGATATAATAAAATATATGAAATGCTCTCTATAAATTTGATTTGGAAGGATTATTGTGCATTTATTTACGTCACGAATCCATAGGAGTATAAACGTCATATTATGTTCTCAGCTTTGTTTTTTATATAGCATTGCTTCTAATGACTTTGTAAATCATAGTTTTATTTTTTGTATACACAGTTACCTAATATACAGCCAGCAAAGTATATTTCATAATTTTTCTGAATGTATAGTAATAATAAATTTCATGACATTTATATACATCGCCATCTAGTAGCACGCTAAGCTTGAAACTTGTATTATGGCCACTATATAACGGAATTAATTACATATACATAGTTTTCTTTTGTAAATACATACATACATACAACACCCAGACCCCAGAAAAATACAAATGTATACCAAAGTTTGTCTGAGCTGCGATGGCCCTATATCCAAAATCATCTAACGACAAGGAGAGAGAACATTTCTTTTAACGTACTCGGATTATATGCAGGTGAAGCTACTATTTAGCTGTGCTTCATGCACAGCTAAATAGTACATATCTAATTTTTTCACATTATATATTTGATTTTGCATAAGTTTGCACCAATTTTAATTAATTAAATATTGTTCATACAATAAGATTTCTTGTAGTACATGTTAACTTGTGCCAATCTTAACATTACTATCTCCGTATTATTAATTAATTATTTTCTGTGCGAATTATTTTGAATTTTGGCTGGATTGGTATAAATGATATTATATTGATTTTTATATATAATTTGTAGTAAGTATATCTGTCTTACATATTTCTGTAGATTTTAATAAAAGAGTGTAATATTACGTAGCTTTTACATTATAGATCATGTGTTAATTTCCTACTTAAATAAAATTGTAAGTGTAAATACTTATAATGCTCATAGCTATTGTAAACTAATTGACTAAATTCGAAAATACCTGTAATAATATTATTTACATTATTACGATGTCTACTTATTATCACGATGAAATAAAATATTTAAAATGTATAAGCCTTTTATTTAAAAAAAAGTCTTAGTTGATTTTTGTAATACTATAGTAATAGTACCTAGTTCGTTGTAGCTATAAGCTTCCCAAAGGCATACCTTATTTTTCTTAGAAAATCCGTATAAATATACTGTAAATAAACAAAGAGAAACCTTTAATCGAAAATGTTCGATTCTCGTAGATAAAAGAAAGTTCTAGTATATTAATATTTGAGCAATTTGGTTTGTGCTAAATCACGATACTGTCATTAATTAAGGTTTCGTGAAACTAGAATTATAAGGTTAGTTTGGTATTGAATCTAAGCTATTTCTTTTAACGAAGTGAAACAAAATATAGCATAACAAAGCAAAATACTTGGTATGTTTGTATGTATTTATTATAATTTATATACGTATTAACAATTTGTTGCATTTTGCTTGTCGCAAAATAATTATTGATTTCTATTATATGGTTCCGTGAAAGAGCTTATTCCGTTGAAGTGATAGGGCCTCCAGTTTTTATAATTGTTCTCTTAGTTTAGAAGATAAATAAGACGTTATTAGAAACTTCCGATTGTAATTATTTTTAACCGTCTTCAAAAAGGGAGGAGGTTCTCAATACGTCTGTATGTATAATTTTTGTTTTAAATGTATGTTCACCGATATTTACGTCAATTTTAGATGGATTTCAAATTTTTTTGTTATATAAATGCTGCTAACTTTCATACAATAGCGCATGTTTGATAAACGTCTCGACGAGAGCTTAAGTATTTTATTCACTTAACCTATTTTCCGAGAAACTCTTGGTAGAATTGTAATAGTATTATAAAGCATGTGGCGCGTGCTATCATTTGTCATAACACTTTGGTTTTTAGTTCTTAAAGATATAACAAATGACGGAAAATTTTACAGTTTTGCTATCTTTGCTAAGTTTAATACTAATATTATAAAAAAGTAAAATTTGTGTGTTTGTTAAATTGTAAGGGGTAATCTCGGGATCTACTGAACCGATTTTAAAAATTCTTTCACCAATAGCCACATTATTGCAGAGTGTCATAGGCTATATAAAAAAGGATTGTTAACATTATCTCCAACAAAATGGGCGGGTCAGCTAGTCCTATGACCTATGCCTTTATTCAGTTATTTTTAACACGCTCTTTTTTTTACACATAAAAAAAACCTGAAGCACACAGCAACTACTTACAAATATAGATACATATAACAAAAGGCGGGTTTATCCGTTGGCAGCGATTTATCCAAACTACATTCGAAAATGTATCACAAGAAAGAATAACAGCTATGAATGTATGACTTAAAAGCAATACCAAATCCTTTGTGTAACATATATATGAACCTGTTAGAAAGAACATTCCATTACAACATAGTTAATCATTCAAGTTTGGCCTTTTAACGTATTTGCTCGGCTATTTGTAGCCAATAGGCTCTCCCGTACGTATGTTTTATTAGTCCGTTAATAGTTTATCGATATTGATTGTTTTATAGCCTTCGAATCGAAATGTTTTCTATTGTTCGGTACGGCGGAACACTCGTACACTCGTAAAAATATGGTGGTTTTAAATTATACGCAATTTATTATCGCGTTTCTGGTTCTTAATTAAATAAGGTAAGCATGTTTAGTTTAAATAGGATATATATGAGGTCTGAATTGAATTGAAACTTGTATTATGTAAAAATTTCACGTCACGCGCGAATATTAATGCAACCTGCCCAGTGCCTAGTATTCGCACCATCTTGACACGTGGCAGTCAACCACAGTGATCTTTAAAAGATCCCGATGCAATACGACTCGAGATTCTAGTAAAGAGTGTATCTATCTCTATTTAAAAAATCGGCAACTCATTCAAAAGCCGTTTAACTCTACCAGTGATCATGTTGATCACTTTCTGTTATATGTTTTACCTGATCTTTTGCCCTCTCTAAAACCTACTATACATTATGAATATTATTCTGAAAGACATTTAAAATTAGTGTATCATTTACTACAGACTCGCTTGCTGATAATTTAATTCGAATTATTATAAGACCAAAAGTACACATACAACAAGTATATCAAAATAAACTAGCTGTCATCGGGAATAAACTAAATCGTTATTTACGTAGCACAAAAGTCGGTTGTATTGGAACATTCATTCCAAAGCTAATCTAAAGCAAATGATGGTGTTTAACCACCTATGGGTGGGTGGGCCACAAATTTCCGCTACGGAAATAAAGCTCGACAGAATGGACTGGGACCAAAATGATATTATTACTCATTTTCTATATCAAACGGCAAATGAACGAAATAGTCGAATAAAAATTGTTCACTGAACATTTATTTGGTTTGAGATGTTGTTGTGGCAATGATAAGATTAAAAAAAAGAATTTATTAGTACTACGTTTTATAGGAAAAAGTCATAAAATGTTTCAGCCTGATAGTAACTAGCATCTAGCAACCCAAAAAAATCTATTTAATTAAAATAAAAGTCTTACTAGTATTTATTGTTTATAGCGTTTTTAAATATTTTCAATAAAAGTGCCAGTAAGTAGCATGATTGCATAAGACACACAGGTTTAAAATAATATTCACATATACACAAATAATCAATAAAAAAATTATGAAATAAGTGGTTTGAGCCTTCCGAATTCATCATTTTCGAATAATTTTTGGTATACCTAAGCCACCACACCTGAGTACACCTGAGTTTTAAGCAAATATACTATATCTACTAGCTCTAGAGGTTGTGCAGCATCATAAATCATAGTTCTCGTGAAAGGTACCGTATCTATAGCCCAATAAATCTTCTATAAATATTTATTATGTTAAGCCTTTATAAACTGCCTGTTTCAATGTTTACATTTTAACTACTTTTATCATACTGGCCACAAATGTTTTTTCAATTTAATTGATCACATGCTTTTGACAATTGTATAATCTATAATTATAACTAAGACAAAAGACAATATTTTAAATAAACGGCTTTCCACAAATGTTTATTTACAATTATATATATATTTTTTTAATTTAAACTAAAATAAAAATAAAATAAAAAAATTATATAATATGTCTACAAAAAATAAATGTATATTTCGTTTAAAAAATCATGATATTTGTCTTTAAGTGATAATTTTCTATTGAACAATATTTTAATTACATGATCAGCATGGCAATAAAATCCTAAACATATTCATGATTATTAAAATATCAAACCTGCTCAAGTAACTGAGGCATTTATTTCGAGTTAATGTATAACACTGAATCAGATCGCAGTTTAACCAACAAGGCGAAAACCTTGGCCTTTGATATTTAACCATAAATGTTTGAAATTACAATAGCTCATTAGCATACTAGCGATGGAAGATAAACACAGCATAACATTGTAAATATTTTGTACAATCAAGATAGGGTTGCAAACTCTTGGCCAAGTTTAAGATCTTGAAAGTTTGACGACGGTGTATAAAGAACACTCGAAGCGATGAAAGAACACTAGTACTTATTATTTAGTTTTCTCATTGTTATAATTTTATACTGTTAGTGACACAGTACTAAAATTATTAAAACCAACGATTACTGTAAACTTGAAAAGCCCTCATTTACCTGGCAAATTTATATTTACTCCATTTCAATCGGAAGGATTACTAGTTGTGTTCTGAATAAAGTATTCGTACGTTAATGTTTAAAAAATATTAGACTACTTCGTACAATCTACTTATTATATGCTTTTTTTCCATAGACAGAGATCGCTTCGTTTTTCCTCCGACGAATCTTTCGATCAAAAATTATGTCACAAAAGTTTGGTGTTTTGCACTCGTAGATTGTCCTTACTTATGAAATGTACTAAGTATTTAAATTGTGAAGAACTCCTCATACGACTTTTATCAGAAAAAAAAATTAAACCATTATGAGAGTCGTAAAATACAATACCTTCTGTTGAATGAATTTCAATTTCAATACAATAGCTTTCAGAGGATCCCCATTAAAACCTCCACAGAGGTTTATATAGAAGAGAGCAAATCGCTTGTTGAGAAAAAACCCATTGTATAAATATAATCAGAATTTTTTTCACAATTATACAAATAAGACCGTTACATTTTGTATGTATGATTTTCTGTCATAGAACTATCTCCCATTTTTATATTGGATATTAAGTACAAGATGACTACATTAATGACTATATTTGTCACCGTCGAATATCAGGCGTATTTAAGCAATCGTATGCTTTACAGCCTCTTAAATTTTAATCATATTATTAAATTTAATTTCTCCTCACTACTTACACTCAGTTTTTCACATTTTTGGTAAAAAGTGTTGGACCCGTGCGAGTTTCTTACCCCGGTTCTTCTCGCCGGATTAGTTCCCGAACCGGTGGTAGGCACCATGTAGACTTTCTGAAGGTATTTGTTCCAAATTTACTCTGAAAATAAAAACATTTCACTTCATTTCAGTAAAAACATCTAAATAATATTTTCTAAAAATATATTTATGACCATACCAAGGGATCGTTACCAATCTGACACATAAACGTTAAAGCGCTCACATCGGTGAAGCAATTAACCGCCTTTCTGAACCTAGAACCTAATTTTATTGCTTTTATTGGTTGTGTCATAAAATTAAGATTAATCAAAGTACTTACTTTAGTACTCACTACACTAAAACTGTTACGAAAAAATACATTTAAAACATTTCGGGCAAAGTTGATATAAAATTACTACAGGCAAACAAAATATACACAATAAAAGTAATAAAATTATATATTATATATAAAGTATCGCAGGCTAGACCAGGCTAGACCATATGTGTACCAAATTTCATTACAATCGGTTCAGTAGTTTTAGCGCGATGGAAAGACAGACAGCCAGACAGAGTTACTTGCGCATTTATAATATTAGTATGGATTTAAGAACACGTCATGAAAATTAAATACAAGTACGTGGTGAATATTTAACAAGATTCTCACTTACCGACGTTAATATGTATTAATCTCGTAGCTCCGTAGCTTTATACACTCTACGTTGCTACGAATATTGCTACGACACATCACATTGTAGAAAAATGTCTTGAGTGAGCGAAGAATTTCGCAGACGAGCGAGTCGCAGTTAACTTATCGCAAAATTGTTAAAGTAGATACGTGATACTATTATTTTGAAAGCAGCGTTTGCTTTGTATCATATTTATGTATTATTTTGTATACAGTTGAACGTTTGACATGACAATATTGTATACGTTTTAACTATATACTCTGCGGTGTTTAAATAATTCTTCACACGTAAATAAGCTCATTAATTGAATGCTAAATATATAATATTGGAATATTCAAACTACTTATTATTTCAATACACGTTCTCAGGTTCATTTTAATAGGCTATTGCTAGAAATTGCTCTGCGTTTAACACCTCATTAAACATTGACATCTATTTAGCATCGTGTGGCAATTAATTATTAGCGCTTATATTCCTTGACGATTGTTGAATAAATAATATTTATTATGATTTATTTTGATTGAAATTTAATTGAGGCTATAAGAACAGAATTATAATTGTTTTCATAGAAGAAGATGTTGATTATAAATATTTATTCTATTAAAAACTTATAAAATTAAATTAAAAAATCTTTTTTTGTGTGCCTACTTAAGTTTAAAATCTTGTCTCATGAAACATTATATTACGAAAATATCAAAAAGAGATATATTTGAAGGGCTTACTTATAATTAAAATAAAGATTGATTGAAATGTGATAGTTGTTCAAACATGGATGACATCCGGATGGCAGTCACGTTGATCACCGGACTTGAAGCCTTTGAATTATTCATGCACGGCTATCTCATTCAGGGCTGTCGTGAGTCCTAGAGAACACGCATTTAAAGTTAAAAATCTTTAACATAAGAGACCTGGGTTTACTCGCGTTTTCTTAAATCCCGTTTCAATAGTGATATAAAAATAATGCAATGTGTTAATCAGTATACTAAACTTTAGCCAAATTTATTGAGTAGTTTTTGCGTCAAAGAGCATAAAATTTACACACATCTACATGCACAAATTTTCGAGTTAATGATTCAACTAAAAGAAAGTGATGGATTGCAGAAAGTCAATGAAAATTTGGATATAAGTAGTAATTAGTTACTAGTAGTGTAATTCAACGGAAAAGAACGCGCAGCAGCTTATTCAAGAGATTCATAAAAAATAGCATCAATTAATTATCGAATGAGCCTTTCAAACTAAACGCAAACGAATATATTATTTTATTAATTCGGCCAAACAGATTTTTATTACTATTAATAGGCTAACACATTGGGTAAGTAATATGATATGATTAATATGGAATGAATCGTTTAACATTATTCTCGTATGGCTGTTGGTTGACGGTCCTGATGAACGTTGATTACCGGGCTAGAAACTTCTGAATTATTCACATGTTGTCAACACTTTCGGAGCTGTGTGCTGTGATTACTATAAATCTTTGTTTTTGGACTAGGATTGTGAGTTTCTTGCGATTTCTATTTTTCTTCAGCAACTTATTTTTAAACACATACTAACTAAATGATTTTGGCAATACATGTCTGTATTTTTCATTGCTCTGAATTTGAACTGATTAGTGAAAAGTGAAATGGTGATAGATTTGTTTTATTTTAAAATGTCCAAAAATAGTTAAACGGGAGTGATAACTCAAATTGCATCGTCTTTAAATCCTAGTGATATTCCTCCTTCATTATAATAAGTACATTAATATATACACAGAATAAACAACGTCACTTTCTTCTACCTATCCCGATGTACACTTAAGTTTTTAAAACTACGCAACCGATTTTCATGCAGCTTATTCATCAGATAGATCACTCTTAAGCCTTTCTATTAATGTGTATAATACATGCATACGTACGGGTAAGACCACGGACGCCACTACTTTATAATAAAAATAATATGTTTAAATGTGCATCCCTGATCTTGTCATCGAATTAAATTGTACAGCATTATTGACAAACAACGCATAAACAATATGTACACGGTGGAGCGTACTGGATGGCATATTAAGACCCATCTCTGCCTTTATATGTGTGTAATATATTTGCATACTATGACGCAAATGTCTGTTTATTTGTTAAATTTACTATACAACTACTCTATTTGTTTTGTTAAATTTGAGATGATAAATCGTTTAACATAATAGGAACGTATATACTCACTCTAAAATCATATTAAATCACAAAACGTATAATTGATAAATTGAAACTTTAGATTTGGCAAGTTTCGACAAGCACACTATTTTTTTAACACACAGAAAGTTGGGTAGCAAATAATAAGATAAGACGTTTATACGTCTAGTCGATGAAAACTAGCCAAGTTAAATCGAGAGCTTCTATTTATCCTAAGTTATAAGCTTTGGGTTTTTAATTTTATTTTAGAATGTTGTATGTTCTTATAAATGCATTTCGAAATTATTTACAGAACTTGGCACTCATTTAGATATGAATCAATTTTGTCCCGAAAATTCAACAACCATGCATTTGAACTTGGCAACTTTTTCATATTTTTGTTTCTGATATAGTTGCTTAGAACTCGTACCACAACTTTATCAATTAAAAAGAAATATTAAAGTAGTAAATAGTGATTGTATTGTTTGTCGCACTATAATACTATTAAATATATTTTCTCACAAATAAAATTGGTAGCAACCCGAAGTCCGTTCTTCCCAACGCCCGCATAGGTGTCCGATGTTGAACATTCATTATGACATTCAGTACGATTGCACTTGTATTTGTAAATACCTCTATATCTATCTGTTACAGTATCGATATTTACTTAAATACTTTTACTTAACATTTTAGCCGTCTTAACTAAAAAAATATTAGACAGCATATTCTTCATAATATTTTAAAAGTAAAAAGGTATAAAAACTTTTAGTTAGAAATATCTAGAAAAACTGTAAAAGTTTTGTTATAATCAACTTTTGACATTAATTGTAATAGATGTGACATTTCCACAAATTACACCCGAAGTCATCAAAACTTGATCGTAGTCAAAATTGCTTTTTGTTAAGCAAAGTAATTTAAAAGGCAATGCATATGTTATAAATGTTTACTCTATTTAATGATAATAGAAGCGGTTTCTTAGAAATATTTACGTTATAACAAGAATCTTTATATTTGAATTCGGTTTTAAAATGAACACTAAATCTACTTTTCTATAAACATGTGTACTTTATTTGATGTTTTATTCTGGATCGTAAGTCACTTAATAGTATGCGGATAACACTATTATAATATTAAACTGCTATTCTACGTGTCCTCAGCTGTATGTTCAAAACGTTTGAACCATTTATAATGAGATTTGAGTCTCCAATTTTATCTTTGAATAACAAATTAGCCAAATGGTTCTATATGAGTATAATGAGATTTCCTTTATAACTCCCTTCCTAATCAATATAATTTCCATCAGAACTATGAATAAAATGACATAAAATATAAGATGGTGATTATGAGTCATTTATGAGTACGATTTATGATGACTATGATATTATTTTAAGCATGATTATATAATATATTAAGATGGTAAACGATCACCTCCGCCCATGAACAGTTGACAAACTAAGTGCCTTAAAACTGCGTTGCCAACCTTTATAGTAGGGAAAAATAAATAATTTGTAATGAAAGGATGGGATAATGTGGGGGTAGAAGAGAAAAAATCCAGTGCTCCCATTTACCTAACAAAACGCAATGATATCTCTGATAAGATTCAACTACTTGACGCCGATTTTCCGTGGGAGGGTATAATGTCTCCGATCGGACTGGCCCAATTCAACACGGTCTGAATAAGCTATAACTGCTTTAAAATGTAAATAAATCCATATAAAGTGTAAGATACGACTACGTAAACTTACAGTACACTCACACTACTACTTCACAAAGAGCTTTATGCTCCTATTCACCCGCTAACAAAAACTTCAAACATACATTTGCAATATCAAAGCTGCCTTTTCACATCACCGAACAGAGCAGTCTGCTTACAATGCAATGTTTTCAAACCTGACCGTGATCTCTTATTCCGTACCGCAGTGTCCCATTGTATTGTCTATGACGTGAGATGAGTCTCCGAGAGACGCCTTTTGATATTCAAAATTATCCTTCGTCTATAGAAATGTCTGACGGCGGTTGACACCTGAATGCTGATAAATTTTTTATCACTTAGGTTTTTAATTATTGTTTTTTTTGCCAACTTTACTCTTTCACGTTTTCAGAACGGCTTTTGTGTTTTTCAGGAATGTGTTCTTTTCCATTTTTGTAATTTGTTATTATTAAAGTAATTTTCAGTTGATGCTGTTGCATTTTCAAAATGTTGTACATTCGTTCTTCAATGTTCATAAAGAATGATTTTATAATACTTACTTATTAAAAAAATTATATTTCGTACGTAAATAGATGATATAACATTATTTACAAATGGAATTTAAACAATAACAATACCAGCCAATATGACGTCCCCACATTACATTAAAACGACAAAATGCATTAGCAAGTTCTACATACATAGTACACATACTGCACATACGAGTATAAATAAAGTCGTAGCTCAAAACTAGATTGACGTAATCGCTGAGGGTCTTTCATCTGTCTAGCGGCGAGTGATAAAGAGGAACACTTAGCAGCTAAACATCCAATCTCCACTCTGGACTGAAGCTGTAAACGGTTCAAATATTTCTTAGTTAACTAGATGAAAAATAAATGGTGTTAGAGTACGTTTTGTGCTTTATAGCGGTTTGTAGAAAAACGTGATACATGTTCGTGGCTATTCCCATTTTATTTACTCGAGTGGGTAGCTAAAATTCATTTAGTTGTTTAACAGTACTATTGTTTAAAGTCAAACATATCTTTATTCAACTAGGCTACATATAGTAAGACTTGAATCGTCATGACATTACAAAACAATCGTTTACTACGGGTTATGCAGACAGTTTTTACAAAGAAAAAACGACAGTTGTTGTCTTAATAAATATATACATTGAAGTAAAAAAAACTGTTGACAAAAGAAACAAGATATGATAAAGAGGAACACATATGATTATGTATGAATGGAATTTTTATATTGTCAGTACATGATAGGAAAATTCAACGACACATCGTCAGAATAATGGTATTATTATACGCAAACTCATTTCTTCTTTGCGTCTTTGTTCTACGTCTTTATGGTATGAAGATTTAAATTTTATATATTATATACCTTATATTAAGCTGTAAAAGGTAGCGAAATTAAGAGAATAAATATAACACGGTGTCTTTCCATAATTTAAAAAAAAAACTTTTTCGTAGATTGTTTCTTATGTTATATTGTATATCTTCTTAATATGATATAGCGTCGAAAACAGTATCATTTTACATGTGTAGTTTTCCTTATACTTTAAAGAACATATATTTTACCCACCTCTTTCGATTCGTTAGACAATTCTTTTTTTCATGTAGGTCAAACAAATCATCCGGTTCTGCACATAAATTGTAAGCCAAGAAATAAATTTCCTACCTATCAAAAGAATTTGTTTCCCTAAATTTTCGTCCATACTAATTATTACAAAAATATTATAAAAAAAGGTTTGTCTCTGATACTGTTTATTATGACCAAAATGCTTCTCCTTTTTTAAATTACGTTTTTTAATGAGCCCAAACACTACTACTAGATTTTCACATAAATTTCTCCTAATGTTAGACGGACTGTTTGAAAGCACCATAGGTCATAACGAAGGTTAGCGACGCTTTGGTCACTCTTGACATAGAAAGAAGGGCTATTGACGAGTTCGCGATTTGAGGTCACTATTTTAACGGTATGCGAAATCGTAAAAGACATTTTATTAAGGGAGAAGTTAATTCGAATGCATTGTTATTGGATCATTAGCTTATTGGTACATTGTACATTCGACTACAGAATATAATAAGTAATAACATATTTAACATCACAGAACATCTTTACTCCAAAGATATATATTCATATACATTATAGTTTATTACTTGAATTGGTGTTGCCTGTATTTTAAAATGATGTACTTATTACAAAATGTCTGTTAAGATATTTTAGTGTAAAAATGACTTGTAGTTTCGAATACTTTTGTAGTGAAAAGTATGCATTTCATTTAATTTGAGATGAAGAGGGTCGTATATGTCTACTAAACGTCTTCAAGCAAACACAACTATTATTCTATATAAAAGAATTAAAAACTTATTTTCAGTGTCTACATAAATAGAAACCAATCAACCAAGACACTTATAGTATTTGAAAATTTTAACAATCTATTTAAATTGCCTTGTGATGAAAAAACTAAAGCATGATATTTTTCAAATGTTTCATTAATACACCGCTTACGAGCGTCAGGCTCTCAACAGTTTTTTGTTGGCCGTTCGCCAAGAGACATGAATAGCGAAAACCCCACGTTTTGTTAACATTTTTGAATTTTTCATATGGTTAGGCAGATGTTGGGAATAACGAGCCTTATTGTGAGTAGTGTAGCTATTGTCTATTTAGCGGGCTAATTAATTTACAGTTTCGTCATGTGAAGTACTTTTTTAGACTGAAAACAATATGAGCATTAACATTTTTTCATTTACTATTATAATATTAAAGTGATAAGTTCTAATATTAGGGTATATGGCTTGGTTATGTAACGCGTGACGGCGTTACATACGGCAGCGTAGACATTATCCTCTCTTCTCGCTCAAATTCTTATTAAGAAGGTATTATTTATGTTAAGTGTTCCAAGACGTGTATTTTAGATGTAGGATACGTAAATCAAAATTAATCGTGCCATAAACAAGTGTGTACAAGAAGTTGCTTTAGATTAGAATATAGAATATAACTATCAATTTATAAGTATAATAGTACATACAGGCAAATGTAAATACGCTGAATATAAAAGTATCACAAATAAAATGAAACGTACCTAGTCCATACGAAAAATGAAGTTAAATTTTAAAATTTTGAAGTCCTTGCCGGGTCAGCGCTATCGCTTCAAAGGTGTTCCGTCGGTGAGTTACCTGTGAGATGAAAAAGGTCGACGCGATGCGACATGGACAAGTATAGTAGCCGAAATTAGCAGCCATTTAAATTTGGCTTTAGCGAGACTTTTACTATCTATATTTTAGCGTTTACTTCTCATATTCTAGCCTGTACTATTGTAAAAGTATACTTATTATGGAGTTCCTATTAAAAAGTATGAATAACAATTTAACATGATTCTGCAATAATCAATGTGTAAGCAAGACAAAAGGACAATACTTGAATTATAAATATAAAAGATATAAAAGATAAATAAACAAAAGATCCCTTTATTGTCTTTCTTTTTAGTCAGAATATACTTGAAAGTAGGAAAGTTGCTAATAGATCTGTTCTCTTTAACTCACATGACCAACAATTTCCTCTTTTTTACGTAGAACTAATCACTACCACTTGGCATGTTGAATTACAGTCACAGCCTTTGTAATAAGCTCCTCACTGGGTAAACTCGGAAAGATACACTCTTCTCATTCTAGATCAAACGTAGGAAATAATTAAAAGTTTCGTCTCCCTTGTTATAACTTTGAAAATAGTTAGCACTGTACTGCAAATCGGGAAACTGGACCCGATTAAATTAAATTTTTGCTCTGTACAAAAAGCAGAGTCGCCGCGGTGACAAATTGGATTTGCAGCTGATGAAAAACGCAGCCGCAATTTTTCTTAAGCTTAATTATATTACAAAAGAGATCCATTCTTTCATTAAACCGATTTCAGACGATGAACACTTTTTAGACGCGACAATAGACAATAGTGTTATTATGGTTTTATAAACTGTTACATTTCTAACAACACAAAACTTTAGTGAATTAAATACTTATTAGGGGTTTTAAAAATCATATTTTTTTTTAAAATAATGCATCCTGACGTGTCTATGTAATATTTGTGACAGACGTAGTCTACTACGTCTGAAGTTACGGTCCTTAGTGAACTGTTATCAAAAGAAAAATATTTGTAGTTATTTCTAAAGATCCTTTCTGATATTGTGTTATTTTTGTCTTTGATATCTGATCCGCGATGCTTCAGTGCATTTTATACATATATTATATCAACACCCGGCTTTTGTCTCGTATATGGATAAAGTAAGCACACATTTTTACTAAGGTACTAAAGAGCTATTAATTGTGAATTAATTTTTAAAGGTTATTTTGATAAAAAACATAATATGTATTATTTATCACGTACCAATATAGTAATTCATATAATTGAACCTTAAAAAAACTAATAAAATACATTTATAACTTTTAAATAAGGTTGTATTACCTATTTTCAGAATCAATTTCTTTGAACAGGAAATCCTAATGAGCCTTTCAAATGAAGGCCATTCCATGAACTTAATATAACTAGCTCAGTATAGCTCGCAATAAAATAACAATAAATTCAAACAATTGCTTATTAAAAATTAAAGCTTCATTGAACTTTTTTGTTAGTTATTATTATAAGGAGAAAGTGAAAATATTTATTGACTTGATTTCAGCTCTTGGGCTTAATTTTCTACTAAAAACTAGCTTAGTTTTGCAGTTTAACCCAAATGAGCTTATTTTTTTATATATTATAGACTTTAATATTCATCCCAAAACTCATCAGATAATCCGTTTAGTAGATTCACAAATTTCCCACAACTTTTAAAACTTACAAATGTCGTATTATCTTAAATATTGGTAAAATATAAGTATAAGATTATTACTTCTTAATTTTGGTTCTGCTTTTGGTTTGTGAGAAAATCCTTTCACGGCTCGTATGTAGCATTAGTTGTTACCAACTAAAATTCCCTGGTGTTCCTTCATACACTTCCTTCCGGCTCAAGGGAATGAAGCACTCTTTCGAAATCCGTCACTACTTCCCACTATTTATCTCCTGTCAATTCGTCTATCTGAGAACGTAAAATTGACATATTTATTTATTATATAGGTATTATATATATATAAAGGTGCGTACTTGAATCTAACACAAAAAGATTGTATTGGTATTTGTATACACACCCAAGACTTCCCACTCATCGTTTCAGGTGTAAAAAATCAGCCTTTTATATAGAAACGATAAAAAGATATTGCCATTGTTGGCAAACATTTTTCGGATGCCACAAGGGAATCGAAATTTACTGGCTACCCTCAGATGAAACAGAAACATGAAAATGATTTCTCATGCCTTTCCTTTTGTGTTTTAATGAGGTTTTTATTTGATAAGTCATAACAAGAAATTCTTTGCGACAAAAGTACGGGAAGTGTTGTATACGGACGGTGTAAGCGGGCGAAGGTTAATACGGTGCTTAGAGTAATGAGACGTACAGATATTATCATTAAATATTATTGTACGCAACAAGTTATATGTCGTAATACATTTTTTATTGTAACTAATGTTGTGTGCGTATGTCCCAATAATATGTACATTAAAATATGTATTTAGTACGCATAATTTTGTTAGTAAGTATTTATGATTTTCAATTAAAAAAGATGCTTTTTATATGTTACGATATCATGTTGGGTTAAAGAGAAATAATAAAATTATAGAATGACTTTGTCTATGGATAGTGGTTATCTATTAACGGCGGTTCCCAATATGCAATCTCAATCCGTTTTCAGCTATCTACGGTTGAGTTTTCGATCTAAATATGAGAAAAAGCGTTAGATCGGTGCCCTCTGACGGATAGTTTGCGTTTTCGGATTGCTTATCCCATCTATGGTTTGTATATTGAAACGCTTTTTCTCATATTTAGATCGAAAACTCAACCGTAGATAGCTGAAAACGGATTGAGATTGCATATTGGGAACCGCCGTAAAAGACATACGGAACTTATAAATAAATCGTTGTGTCTCAGCTCATATAATCTGTACCATTATGAAAATTCTTGGACTCGATTACATAAACGTTTTGTTCCGCTATGTTTGCGGCCGGAGCTTTTCCCACAAGTCAGGTAACAAATGTATGATTGTGAACTCAGAAATTGTAATTACGTTGAGATAAGGGCGTGCCTTTTGAAGGTATTTAGGGATTTATTACCCCTAAGTAGCTTTATGAAGTACGCGTAAAAACATACACGAAACCACTTGGAATCTTGGAAATGAAATATACTAATTACACGAATAATACTTGCTAAAGTTTTTGCTCTAGCATTTGTTATACGCTAAATACTTTGTGATGATTATTTGCATTACTTACAAAATAAGGTACCTGGCCTTTAAGAAAATTTGAATTTGACCGATGACTCTTTGAATTGACTAGATTCTGACGCAAGCCCAAGAGAGTAATGTCAAAGCAAAACATGAGCGCGGAACTTACTTGAAAGCTTAAATATTATAGACGAAACGAATGCTATCACAACTTTAAGTAACTTAAGATATATCCGACCATTTTTTTTGTTCACGATGGGTAATCCGGTTAAGGACACCCGTCCATGCATCCTGGGGGCTACATGGACGACATTGTCAGTATCAGTGTAGTGCAACGTACGTCGGCGCCGCACCCTTCCGACTAAACCCATCGACATTCCTCCGCACACCAGGGCGGGCAAACGAGCGCGTCAAAAACATTCGCCCGTGAACCCGAAGCCATATGACTCATTGAGTGAGTCACAGACTTCATCGGTTATACTAAGCTCCCCCGCCACAACAAGGCAAGAACAAATTGGGGGGAAGATATATCCGACCATAAGTCCACGTTCCTAAATCAAGGTTTAAAAATCAACTTTCTTCATCAAATGTTTGGTCTATAAAACGTATATACAAATGTATTACAATTTTATTTAGGGTAATGAAACAGGCACTTACTTCAAGTGTTTCGTGTTGCTTCAAATTAGCAAACCAATATACTTTACAAGCAAGTTAAGGAGGTAAAACAAAACAAAAGCTTTTTATCTGAAGCCTTCGTGGAAAATTCAATTAGGAGGAGAAATAGGTGTAAAAAGGTGTGGTTCTTCACTCCTTGAGTTAAGAAGGTTGTTGAGAATGAAATAAGAATCTTAATGAAAAACTTGAGTCATATTTGCTTTGGATAGTAGTTAAATGTTTGAAATATAAGTAAGATACAGACGTTACAAGCATACCCATACCTACTACAGTGACAGACAAACACAATGTCTTATTAATTCCTTTTATGTGTCGACATCTCCATACATGTAGACATGAGTTATTATAGTTAACAAGAATACATGCGTATACACGCATTTAAGAAATAAATAATTTATTTTCAAAAACTTAGAAAGTAAAAACGTATACTACTTCCATTTATGTAACAAAATTAAAGCCTAACTGCCTAAATTATTAGGAACATCCTCGACGGATATACCTTTCAAACAAAAAAACCGAATTAAAATCGGATCATCAGTTTGGTAGCTACGTTGCCTCAGACAGACACATACACACACTAACACACACACACACACAGACACACACACACACATGCCATCAAATTATAGCACCCCGTCGTTTTTGCTTCGGGGGTTAAAAACAAAACATCGTAAAACTGATCATGTTTCATTACTTTTATAAAGTTATAATAAATAAATATTAACCTTCCCGTAATTAGTTTATTATCCAGAAACACCAAAACAATGCAGTGTTTATGTATAAACAGGACCATTATAATTTTCTGGGTTAATGCTTATTCCAGAAATCAAGTCGAAGGAGGTTAATATAATGGAAAATGTTTCCGTTTGTCGTATAACTTTACAGCTGTATCATTTTGTTTTTTTTTTCCTTTAATGCCATTTCAGAAAATTTTGTAATGTTAACGAATGATTTTTGAAAACCATTAGGATGAATCATTGGTTGTACTATATAATGCAACAAAAATAATAAATAGAACTATTATCCACTTGATAATATATACCTACCTACGTCCCATTCATATTTTATCTTGGCTTAATGCATTATTTATAAAAATGGCGTCGCCATGTCAAACTTAAATGAGGTTACTGGTACTCAAAGGTAAATATTTTTAGTTATAGAAAAAATGGACTTTCTTTTAAAACTAATTAAATTTCTAATTAAATTTCGGCTGTGGGACAATAAACGTTTTACCGTTTCGTCTATATAAAACGTTCTAATCAAATCATTGAAAGCAATAACTTTTAGAACTGGTCCTTATGGTGCATATAGTAAAATTTGGCTATAAACAAGATATTCTATTAAGCTCACGCACTGTACAAATTGATTATTTTCCTTGGTTCTATTTTATCCAAAACGCTTATAAAAACGTCTCTGAATAATATTAACTTAAAAAGACGTCATTTCCTTCAGCATTATTAGATCTTTTTCGGTTATTTAATTTGCTGCAAAGTCAAGAAGCAATTAACAACGAAATAGTATTTTTCTCTATAGTAGAAATGGTATAAGATATATCGTAATAAAATCTACATAAACAGTTCGGATGCAAGCTGGTTATAAATAATAATGTATGATTTAAAAATGAATTGCCAACTGTGTTTCTATGTTCGTAATTCGATAAAAGCTGTATTGATTTCGATATTTTTTTAAGAATATTACGGGGTATGGTACCAAATAGGGATCCTGCGCCTCTCTGGTGACTACCTAGTGGTTCAGGCGGCCGTCGACGCCTGGCGGGCATGCGGACGATTGCTTTGTCCTCAGCAAGACTGCCTCCCGAAAGGGTGCGCGACGTAACACCGGTGGGTATTAGTCGGTCGGTAGAGCTAGTATTATTAAAATCAGGCTACAGTAACTAGGCAAATTGTTCAGATTAAATATTGAGACACGTTATAACAGTGCGTAAAAAGCTTATTAAAATCGGAATTGATTTGGACCATTTTATTGGTCACACTTCTATATACGATAAATCCCCGAATGCAATAAAATACGGTTTATTGGACATTTAATATCACATCAAATGCGATCGGATAACTGACAGCGCTCTAATTAA
This sequence comes from Eurema hecabe, assembly GCA_026213755.1. NCBI lineage: Eukaryota > Metazoa > Arthropoda > Insecta > Lepidoptera > Pieridae > Terias > Terias hecabe. The sequence continues at coordinate 5,851,485 of JADANM010006310.1, read as the reverse complement.
TTGTTTTAGCATTTATAAATAATCCATATCAGTCCGTCTATTTATAAAACTACGCTAATTTTATATTGGTTTTTATTAATTAGTTTAAATAATATATCAGTTATTTTAAGCAGTATTACTACATAGTATAAAATAAAGTAGCTATCTTATATCTTTCCCTATGTATGCTTAAATCTTTAAAACCACTCTACCAAAGTCAAAGCCAAAAGTATCTTTATTCAGCTAGGCTACATATGTAGCCTATGATTCAAAAGTGTTACTATATAGTAACACTTTTGAATCGTCACGGTATAACAAAACATTTACCACCGGTTCGTAAGGCAGTTTCTACAGAGAAGAACCGGCAAGAAACTCTGATAGTTGGTATTTTTACCGATTTTCATTTTTTTAAACATGGATAAAGGCAGGTAAAATATTGGGGGCGGCTAGTTCAAATAAAATACAGTTTTTTGTTAGATATTGTACATAAGTATTTTGCACAATAGGACGCTCTACTGCTCTCCTGTGATCTATGCTTTGTACAGTTAACAAATAATTAATTACAGTTTTTTGGACCTAAACGTATAAAGATCCATATTGATCTAGATTCGATTTTCAAATCAAGATTTTATTTTCAATCGATTAAAAACAATATTTCTTCTTTAAACCAAACATTTCAAACTCAGTTGTATTTCGTTTACTTATATATTTGTCTTTTCTTTCCAAAACTCTTTACATAAAGAACTATGTAAAAATATTTTAAATACACCAACTTCTTTGAAGCAATAATATTTTCTAACATCAATCACTCGGCACATTCCGAGGAAGACATATCGCTCACTGCACACAGATTCGCTGCAATTTTACAAAAGATATATTATGTTGCGTCTACAGAATGTAACAAACCATTGTACCAACTACGTCAATTGTATTGCTCTAAGCAAGCCCGTAAATTGGATTTTTGAGGACTTCTTTAGTGCAAAGGTGAAAACCTTTAATATTTATTATCTACTAGATGACCCGGCGAACTTCGTCTAACTAACCTTACTAACCTTTTCTGACATAAGATTTATAGATACCTTCTCCTAAATATCTCCAAAATATACTCCTCCTAATAATAACAAATACAACAAAAAGGATCAGCCAAATCGGTCAAACTGTTTTCATGTGTCGGGACAACGGAAAACGGGTTTCATTTATTTATATATATACCTAGATAAAAAAGAATCGCAACGTGTTGATAAGCGTATAACTCGATTACAGCTGAATCAAACACGATAATTTTTTACAATAATGCTGGTGGAGTGAAGATGGTTTTTTATAAAAAAAAATTGTAGGTTTGGGGTAGGATTAGTACATCAGCGTGAACAAAGTCATGTTGGCCCGTCTAGTTTTATATACGAATAGAATGTTGGTATAACATATATAATTTTTTATAACGTCTTTTGCGTCCTTAAATGACAATTATAATTATGATTATCCTCACAAGTATTTAGTAAGTACGATAGCCCTAGTAGGTACTGACAAATAATTGTCAAAAAGAATCATTAAAAAACTAATAGGTGCCCTTTTCACACATTTAGATATTGAAAACCGAACATGATTTATTCATCACTCATATTTTTATTTCTATTTCCTGAAAGAGTTTTCTCTTCAAAAACTATGAACTAGGAATCCTAGAGTGGAAAATGATGTTTCAATAACGTTACCCGATGCGAGTTTTACGACCATAAAATGCATTTTTGAAATTTATATCTTTATTTTTATATACTTT
>JADANM010006310.1:5791585-5816326 GCA_026213755.1 Eurema hecabe | reverse complement strand
AAACAAATTTCACAAAATATAATTGAAATTTGTTACTCAAGTCTCAACTTCGGTTCGTCAGAATACTTTCGCGTTACAAATTGACTTTCTTCAAAGTGGATCCATTTATTTCCTACTTAGCGGATAGACAATTCATTTTTCTTATATTTATTCGTTTTTATGCGTCACGTTCGTATTATCTGCCTCGGTTACGTGGGCGATGGTAATGCGAGCAAGCAGACTGAATTTTAAGTTACCCGTATATTATTACGAATGGATAAAGGGGTATAGAGTTTCAATGTTCCGAAGTAATATGACGTTGGGTAAAGGTAACGAAACGACTCACTATGTGAATATTATATTACATTTGTAGGTAATAAAGAAAACAGATCATATACTATACGTGGATACGGAACATAATACGTTGAATGCATTAAAAATTGGTTTACATAAAATTATATAGTACTATACTAATTAACAAAAGAACGATGTAATTATAATATTGAATTGGTTGTTACATCTCATGTGTCATGTTACGTCATACAAAATATCTTTATATAAAAATACAGATATTGTTCCAAGAATCGATCCGAATGTTTTTCCTTACATCAAAATATTTTCACTTAAAATGATTTCGTTGAAGTTCATCTAAAATATTCAATATTTAAAGAACAACTCTTCAGCGTATAAATACTCAATATGGATAAGTAAAAATGGAATAGGATTTTTATGCAAGTACAAAAATGATATAAAAATGTGTGTTCGGATCATCGTAAAAGTTTATGTGAATGCTAAAACGTGTTTTATATATTTTGTAGTAAAACCTATCAGGGGAGGCAGGCGTATTAAACGACTTGATCCAGTAGTCTCGTGTCCGACAAATATTCGCTCAGATAGCTACGAAATATTTTGCTTGAATATAATAGCTTAGTATTCGTCTAACAGGGATAAGCTTAACCACAAGTGAAGAAGAAGTGAAGAAAAAAGAAGCGCTCTCAGGTACTTTTTGTTCGAATTGAAAAATTCTTTTTTTATTGAATTGACCATTTATCGAGGAAGGCTTAAGGCTATATAACATCACGCTGCGACTAAAAGGAGCGAAGATATAATGGAAAATATGGAAAAAACGGGGAAAATTATTCCTCTTTAAATGATCTAAAAAAAAGTCCGAGACAGTATATGTCTATCTTCTAAGATTGACTCACTATAACATAATAATAGAAATAGTTCCGACGGGGACGAAGTCGCGAGCAAAAGCTAGTAGTTTAATACTTGAAGGCCCCTCCTTCATAAATGGCTTTACATTTTTACAATCTTAGGTTTTATCCATATAGTATATATGACGTGGGTAGTCGGGAAGATCAACGTTCGCTATTTCAATAAAATATTTCACGACACAATTAGTTCGTTCTTTTATTAATTTCATGATAGTAAGTAAGAGCTTATAGTTTTCAATGATTAGCAAAGTATCACCGGATTTAAAACATTCAACCGGCAATGGCCGCCAAAGAGTATGTTATCACTATGGCCGCCTCCCCAGCGCTCGCTGTTATGTCAGTTGTCAAACTCGAAATGTCATGTCCTAATCAACTGAAATTGATTAGCATAGTCTATGCGCCAACATACTAATTTTTTCCTTAACAGCGAGTAAGCTTACAGACTGTTATTTATTTCTTTAAAAAATATATATTTTTATACGTGCATGTAATATTTGCATATAATATCATTGCATATCATCCCTTAATCGTAAGAACCAACACAAACACATTCGTTAAGCTAAAATTACAACGGTGACCCTTTACTACGCGGTAGACTGCAATATTATATTTCAGCTGCTAAAGAAAATATATTAATAGTACTATAGCAATTAAAGCAATGTTATCGATGTTCTGAGCTTTCAGGAATTACTCAACCACGTAGCTCAAAGAAGCGTTTCAAGAATTAATTAAACGTTATAACTGAAGCCTTATCTCGAAGTATAAAATTAAATTGCATCTCAAGCCCCAGATAACTTGACAGCTTATTCAAGTTGGAACAAATGTAATTCGTCAAAGTACGCCGAGGTGCGAAGTGGTACATTTGTGGATTTGTTTGATAAAATAAAATTGCCGAGAGTAATCAGATTTTGCGAGGCGAAAACAAGGTTTATTTGCTTTACTTTGTTTTTGGATTTCGTAGGCTTTTGCGATTCATTGTTGTGAATAATTTTTACATTTGTAAATTGCTTAATCCGGTGCGGACTTTTTTAGGAAGCATTAAACTTTTAAAAGCAAACACACACATTGGGTCGCAAAACCGGCTGATATTTTAATCTCGAGGTAGCAAAACAAAAGCGTTCCGCTAAACCTTGGCAAGCTATTTATGCATATGTCGATTTGAGTATCAATACAATCAATATGAGCGACCGGTTCGCACCAAACAGCGCGATTTAATTTTACTACATAAATTAATGTGAAAATGAAATAGTGGGTACGTTGTTACCGAGTCGATTACACGGGACCGCGTTTTACCGCAATGCACCATTTTGCCCAAATGAGCCGTGATAGATGACAGATTTGATGTATCTACTCTATTGATCTATAACTAGCACTATAATTTTAAAAATTATAAAAAGGTATAACCCTTTATTTGCCTTCAGGACTCTAAATATTCTTAACTCCCAAAAGCATAAATATATATTTACTATTTCACTGAATGATGCACGCAATAGTGCAAAAATATGTAAAATAAAATTTCAAGTGATTGTATTGAAAAAAATGTTAGCGCGTATGTACCATCTCGTGAGAAGATAGTAGATTATGACTTTTGTCGGATTCAAACCAACTAAAACCTCACGGCTTTGGCATTTAATCCAACTGCGCTACAAAAAAAAACATCTTATTTTTTTACCCAATACTATAAAAGTGATTCTTGGTAAATTGTTATGCTAGAAATACCAAGAATCACTTAACGGGTGCTCGAATATGATACGAGTATCACATCCGCCTCCATAATTCTTTTATTAAACGTTTTGTAGGTGGGAATTTACCTCAAATTATTCTTAGCAATAACGCTGTCCCACAATCTGCCCACTTCTCATTTTATCACCGCTAAATCGATATTGGAATAATTTATTTCTGAAGCTACAAATTAAATATTTCTGAACGAAGGTGGAGTTATTTCAATTGCAAAGCGTCTCTTGGATGAGTTCAATTTGATTTATTCGCTCATTTAGTTTCATTTCAGCTAAACGAGTTTGACACAAATGAATTAATTTAATCACAATAATACGATAAATATACGTATAATGACTATTATTTGAATTGCTGAGGGTTGGGTAATCCTTCTAATACTGTTATATGGGTAATTGGTTTAATGTATTTTACTGTCATTGTTTTGATGCTGTTGTTTCAAATTAAGTTAATTAGACTTGCATTATATACTTTGACAATACAGAACTCTTATAATAATGATTTTATAAAAATGACATGTAAAGACAATTTTTTTTTATTTCACGAGAAATTATTATTTTCGAAAATGTTATAGATACATTAAATTTACATTAGAGATTTTTTAATTACTTAATAAAAACGCATTTTACTCGTTATTGTTTTAAGAATAGGTACTTTGAAAATATTTCTTTAAATTTTTTCTAAGATAAACGTGGAAAAATATTAGTACATAATAGAATTATTTCTACACTTCGAGCTAGCTAAACTAATGTGTAATACAGTGTTAGGTCGAGTACAATATTTTTCTCTGTCACATTGCTTTCTGGTCGATCCTAGATTCAGACGTGATCCACATTGTAATATGTAAGCAAGATTTATCTTACTCAACGACTTGGCCTGAATATGTTATTTTAATATTTTTATTATTTAAAATGAATATGACTTACTTAAACTTAGTCATATTCAATAATTTATGATATTTTAGACTTCAATTTCATATAAATATTACAAATTTTCCACCCGAACAATCTCAGCTGTTTCAAGCATTTAAAAATTATCTTTATAAAGAATAAAAACTAAACGAGTCGAGTCAAGTCTAGAGGCAGTTAAGGGATAAAAGATAAAATAAATATGCCACTACGACGAAACAGCGACCCTTTTCAAAATAATAGGAAAAGTCTGTGAAAAAATTCCCCCGGCAACCACGCTAGCTTCCGTGTTCACATTAGCTGATTCTTTACTTGGAAACTTTTAAAAAGTCGCAAGCCTAATTCCCTCGCGTAACGCGCCTACAAAACTTTTACATTTAACTTTCGTCAAACCTCGGTTATATGAAGTGTAACTGCAAAGTGCGTCCCGCCTAATGACTGGCGCTCTGCTAATTTACTAGGGCAAGGGTTTTTATTGACTTGGAGATTTATATAATACGGCCGTGGAATGAATGGGTTCACGCTGGTTAGGCTGATTGCTCAATAGGCGTGAAGAGGTACCATCTTAAATGCTATTGGTGTATTTCCTAAATCTTTTATGTAATAACTTTTGCATACAATGATTTGTGTCATACGAGGACTCTAGCAAGAACAATCAGCTGGTTTAATTTTCGATCGCTTTATCGAGCAAATCGAAAGCGACACGGCAAATATAGTTCAAAATCAATGCTACTTGATTCCAAGACAAGGTAATATACAAATCAATGTAAGAAGAATCTAATATAATGAAATACATCTCTTTTTAAATATAACTTTTTAAGAACGCTTTATTATCTTACAAATCTACAGTCACCAAGGACGTAAGACAAATTTTATAACAGAAAAATACCATACTATGACGTGACATTGTTTGTAAGCTTAAGACACAAAAGTTATCGAAGTTAAAAAAATGCGTATAAACGTTTCTTTTACATTTTTAAAAACATAAAATAGCTTAAAAACTTTATTTTCTTTGTTTTTTTGCACACGTGAAATTTCAAATAAAAACTGGTATGTACCTAGTTATGAATAAAAATTAACTATTTATTCTTCCCCTAACATCCCTTTACCCATAGAGAGAACACAAGTATAAAACGAAATAGTAACTCACGCCACAAAACAGGACTAGACAACCATTTGTTATCTTAACCCTCAGAGACGTTACGGTAAATAACGTTAATATTACATTATTCTCTCAACTTTCCATATACAATTTATCATAACAAATGACGCGGTGGAGGGATCAGACGAAAGCAGTCGCTTCTCATCATTTATCATATAAAACATAACGATTCATTGAGCTGTAATAAATAATGGCTATTTTAACTTGGTTTTTTCCGGCACGTTTTGGGCCGCCGCATATTGAAGCGCTACCATATTTTCTCACTTATTGAATCTTAAGTAAATCGTGTACGTCTCCTAATAAAGCACATGATGTAAAGTTCTTGTTGTTGTCTCTAGATCAATAACAAGGATTATAATACAATATAGTGAGTAACGGAATATGTTGTTAATAAAATAAACACGGAATTAACATGTATTTTAATAAGTTATCCATTCAAAATTATATTTCCATACATTACTTGCATTAGCAGACATATGATTTCGTAGACATGACAAACTTTTGCAATAAGCGAAGTTAAGGTGTATTTTTGATACATTTATTTTTTATCAAAAGTCGATTGTTTATAATCAACTTTAATATCGTATTGTAAATTCTCTAAAATGTCACGAAGGTTGCTGCATATATAAAACTTTTTTCCAAAACCTTTTTTGTATTCCAATTCTTTAAATTACTGCAGTAAAATAAAAACAGAATTTGTCGTATATCAGACAGAGTGATTCTCATAAAAATGGCGCCGTCCGCGTCCGAAAAATATATTTATTCGGGAATCGAGATACGTTGTATTTCGACGCACAAAACCTGTAAATCAAAGTAACGAAGCTATTTGTAGCTCAACATTTGGCTATTTTTCCTCTTATCAAGGCTGTTTCTTTTCATGCTTGTGTAAATAATGATACGATTTTTTAGCCTTCGACAAAGTTACGAGTTACAATGTTATATATAGATCTCCTGTGTATGTAAATTGTTCGTTTGCTTAAAATTTTTGCTTAGCATTGATATAATATCACTCAATAGACCTAAGAAAAGGTAACGAGAGAAAAGTAAATCAAAAATGTATTGTTCTCATTCCAATTAGCTGTCAACTTTACTAAATGACTCAACCTAACAATACATAGGACATATTAATACAATCTTTATGATATGAGTATGTGCAACCAAATATATTGTCTCTCTACTTGGTGACCATATGTAGGTATATCACGTCTCAATTTTTTCAATAACACATTCAACGTCGCCAGTTGTTACATGATAAATTAATCCGTGTATCGATAGCTCTCCTCTGAAATACAACGTGCTACGGCCGTATAACACTTGTTTTCAGATTAAAATAGAATTTTAGCTGTTACAACCAGTTTCACCGATGGGCATATATTTTACAATTGACGTATCGATGCACAATGTTTACACGCATTTAAAATAAAAAAGCAAAACGTCTATCATCACGTATTTTTACTATAACGTTGAAAAATAGCCTTTTGTTATTCAATTTAAAAAGCAGCTGGCAATTTTATTTTTTTACATAAACGTATTTAGAACTTAAGTAGATAAATAAACTAGACTTTTGCTTTTGAATTATTCATAAAAGATCCCGATGAGTATTCGAAAATTGGTGCACAATTTTCCGACATTATAAGATATTTCGTTTTCGAGGAAGACATTTTCCCTTAGCTAGTATCTAATTTGATTAATTAGATATTTAATTAGTAATTTTATCTCGAACGTCGGAAAACCCGTAAAAAGCCAATAGAACACGATCACCTTAACGAAATAAGTTTTAATTGCTTACGTGAAATCTTCAACAAGAATTTGACTAATAATTTCTTCAAAAGGAAAATATTATATCGAAATAATTGAACCATAAGTAGGAGGTTATTACAAATTTCCGAATGATGTGACTTTCTTTTCAATGTAATAAATTATTTGTATGGAAATTCATCTTTCATCTTCCTCACTTTGATGTACATACAAATCGGATACTTTGATGTCTTAAAGCTCAACCTTATTTGAATTGTATCATTGAAGGCAAATTTAATTTGTATGACCGCGTCTATAAGTACAAAAACATGTCTCAGCTGTTCATTATAAATGGGACAAATTAGCCTTTATTTTCTTTTATGTAAGTAATATTTATTAAAGGAATTATAACTTCTATAGGTAGTGGGCGTTTCTTTACATAACCTGAATCACGCTTACTATATTTTTGTTACTTAGCGTTATAGCCACAGCTTAAGCAGGATTCAATCGATTTTTCTATTTATACATAATATAATATATATTTTTGTAAGACACGAACTTTACGTTGAAAGATAACTGAAAAACAATCATAATATGGTAGGTCAATACGAATCTGAAGTATACTTTGACATATTAATACTTTAAAATATACTTTATTTTATTAAAAATAAGCCCTTCTTCCTTTACCAGGATGAAAGCATTAAAAAATACACCAACCAAGCTAATTAACGATACCTAAAACTTTCCATAATTTATTTTCCTTTTTGCGAAACGAACTTGATAATAATTACCGAATGAAAGCTCTTAGAAGAACATTTTTTATCGGGCCCTTTTTTGTTTGTAAATTAACTACCTATATTCAAACCTATCTGCGTATTTCGTTTTGCATTATGCTTTTTTAGATATCTCTTTATAATAATATAATGACTATGTTTTTTTCCAAAAAACTAGACAATTATATTAGATTTCATTTCATCATTCTTAATTAATATTAGATTTCAGTTTTTCCAATACCGCATAATTGATATTAAGCTCTAACATATTTTCATTTCAATAGTTTTATTTCATTCAGTTCAACGTTAGTTGCAATTTACTGCTATCTAAATATTATATTTAAACCGGGGTGCACATAGAAATAGCTCTGATATTTTTTAATTTACTTTTCAATCTATGTATACTTTTTCATTTCATACTAACGAAACTTATCTTTTTTGTTCATTGAGAACGTTAAAAGAAGATACAATAAGAAATTTGCAGTAGTGTGACATTTAATAATCTATTATATAAAAATGAATCACAAAATGTGTTGGTAAGCGCATAGCTCGATTACAGATGAACCGATTTACATAATTCTTTTTTTAGAATATTCGTGGATGTCCGAGGATGGTTCTTAGACAATAAAAATAGGCTTAGGTGTAGGCTTCGGGTAGGATTTTTCACAACGTGAACGAAGTCGCATTGGGCAGCTAGTATTAACCCATTTTGACCTGAATTATTTTAGGGGCTTCAAAATTTATAATTTTTATATATGTTGTTTATGATGACTCTCTGAGCTACTTTCAATCATTATTTATTAAATATTTTCCAAATCGCTGATAAATTATTGTTTTCTGATACTATAACGTTTCAGTTAAATAAAAATATATTTGGCTTTGACTCTGAATTGGCTTCGGGACAAAATAAACGCCGTTTAAATTAAAAAATATATATTTATTTTTAATTTCTTATCCAAAAACAATCTTACAAATCTTAAACTTAATATTAATCATTTGACAGCTTTTTTATATATTTGTTAACACATAATTGTAACAACGTTTGAAAAGAAATTGCAACCTTATTGCAAACAGACAACCTTGGAATGCAAATAAAAGGGTCCAATTTTCTGAGGCAATTTTTCTCAAACCAATATGTTTGGTGTATGGAATCCACCATACATCTTGCACACCCATTATGTAAATAGGTGCAAACTCGCAAATAGGATTATTTTTGGTCCGCGAATTTAGGAGCCCACTAAAGTATTGGGGATGTAGGTGTTCCGTCCCTTCTATTATAAAAGTAATAAAAATATCAACCCGTACTAAATTTGTTTTCATATGAATTATATGTTGGCCCTACGTTATTATTTTCTTATGTGATATCAAAAGGCTTCGTTTTTAAGTCAAAACCTCACTGTGTTCTGTCTCACCGCAGTGGATAAAGGTAACAGGCACCTTCGGAGATTCTTCTATGAGCGATTATAATAAAAGTAGATCTATATTAAAGAATTAAATTCATTTTTGTGCAAAGGAAACTTTTGGCATGACAGTTCTTTAAAATATAATTCATATAAGCTGAACCTTATATTTGGAGTATCATATTCTCCAAAGTGGAGTTTTATATTTGCTTTATAGTTCAATTAACATGAATTTGCAAATTGAAATAGGAAATGTGCTTAATAAAAACGTGGGCAAAGTGCATTCAGTCTCTTTTGAAAGCAACGCTTCAGTATTCATTTACTTTGCGGTTATTGGAAAAAAGATGGTCATCTCCTTCATTAAACAGAATCTATATAATATAATATCTGTAAATATTTTATATTACATTTAAATTTTTGATATCTATACTAATATATTATGAAGTTGAAGAGTTTGTTTGTTTGTTTGAACGCGCTAATCTCAGGATCTACTGGTTCGAATTCAAAAATTCTTTTTTTATTGAATTGACCATTTATCGAGGAATGCTTTAGGCTACATAACCTCGCGCGGCGACTAATAGGAGCGAAGATATAATGAAAATATGAAAAAAACGGGGAAAATTATTCATCTTTGAGGGATTCCTTTGCGTGCGCTGCGAAAACGGTTCAATATTCAAAATTGATATGTATGAAAGAATTATTCCTCTTTAAATGATCAAAAAAAAGTTCGTGACAGTATATGTCCATCTTCTAAGATGGACTCACTATAACATAATAATAGAAAAAGATCCGACGGGGACGAAGTCGCGTGCAACAGCTAGTTTATTATATTCTTAATACAATACATACATATATAATTGACTAAGATAATTTAAGCACACTTAATAAAAAAAGAGAAATTTTACTTCTTACACTTCTACTATCATTTAAAAAGTAATAAACAGGCTTATTATAACTGAGATTATTAAGTATTTAGTGTATAGGTGTATAAAATTAATATAAAAAGAAATATTATTATACTGTTAAAACGATAGTCATATGGTAGTATATTAAATTTGACTGGAATAAATTAAATAACAGTTCAAATACACTAATATATAAAGTATTAGTAAACATACCAATAGTTACAATGAAGACTATTAATATAATAAGAGAAGTGTACATATTTAATTTAAAGACAACTTATTAAATGACGTAGTCGAAACGACGAAGGTACGTAATAAAAGTCGAAAAATAAGGTTAGTGATATAAAGCGGGTTAAAGCTATGAAAACGTCGATGTGGAATTTTATGGACACCTTGCAAATTGCGTTCCTTAGCAGATTCTAATGCTTTAGCGGCAAGCTGTAATGTATTTTATTACTGTATATAACGAACATTCTAGAACAATCTTTTCAGCAACATTTTTTACGTATAAATACTTAAACATAAATCTTCAGCTTCCAGCAACTACATAATAATAATAGCAGAATTTTGCATCAAAGACGCCTTCTTGTAGTTTCTAGAACTACGACACCGTTATCCAATTTTTACTAAACTAGTTCGATAGTTCTAACATGATAAACATACTGGCTTACCGTTGACATTTTTGTATAAGTCTGGATTAAGATTATTCAAAAAAATATACCCTGAGCTAATCTCTACAAGATAAAAAGTAAAGAGTTTACAAAATTAATTAAACGTAATGTTTTAATGTTGCTATTAAATTAAGCCGAGGATTTCGGTTAAATATGGAGAGTTTAGAAGAGACGATTTCCTTCAAATAATTCTTTCTCGAAGCCACAAATTAACGCCAGAACAGAATTTCACATCGCTAAATATAATCCTTATTTATAGTTAAACAACCGCGACTCTGATCCTTATTAATTAAATCTCTTAATTCGCTCGTTATTTTCGCAATTTAATTTAATATTTTTCATGTAAGCAATGCGAAAGGTGATGTTCAAATGTACTAAAAAAGATCATTTTGGTACTGTTTGTAGCTTTCAATTAAGTCTTTTATGAAATCATTGCGAGTATTTTTTTCCGGTCCATATTACATGTATACAAAAAAATGAGGCTATTATCCTTTTTTCTGTCCTTCCAATTTGCAAGAGCCAAGAAGAAAGCCAAATGCAGAGTTTCTTGGATCTGTCCGTTAAACATTGTATCATAAAGATCGTCAACAACGTAATAACATTACGATCAAAATTGTAGTCATTGAGTACCAACTTCTAAGAGCAAAAATAACTCCAAAATAAATCTTCAAGGATCATTAGGTGTAATTGCCCTCGTGGGGTGTACATCCTATTTGAGAAAAACTTTTGTGTTGGTCGTATTGCTATTTCGTAGATTGATAGAAAACACGTGAAGACCGTATCAGCCACATTCCTAATAGTAAATTTAATACTTTATACTATAGTTCCTTTATGTATTTTTTAAGATCTCTGCTCGTAAGGTAATTATACAGTAATAAATATTGTTTATTTATCAGTTCTTGACAAAAATAAACTTATAATTCTGCAAGTAAATGTATAGTGAACTATTTACTATATCTAAAAATAACGTCGTAGAAAATTAATCAAATTTAAAGAGAGTCAAAATACCCGGTAAATTTTAATTTAAAAGCTTTGAGGATCCCCTTGGTTTTAAACGTTTATTCAGTAAAGTATGACATTTTGAAAGATAAATAAATTTCCTACAAAGCCAGCTACCACAATAATGTGGTCAGGAGCAGTGGTCTGGCTTCCTGTGGTTTTTGTTTACGAAAAACGCTTCGGTTACGTCGCATTTAAATGGCAACAATTCCACTCATCTTGTTGGCTAATCTTTGAGCTTGGGTGAGTTTAGAATAACATTTGGTAACGACTTAACAAAACATTGTGCAGTCAGAGTAGTGATTCGAAGATTTTTTATTGCAGTATTAAGTTACGGCTCCTTGAAAAATGTCATCGTTAAAACAGGATCAGTTTAGTTATGACAGGCTCACGTAAAATACTCTGTCAGTTCCGTTAAGTTCCTGTGAGCCCTTCACGATGTGCGTGAAGAAAGAGGAATTTTACTCAATACTGTCATAACCACAAAATGGAAGAGGGTGGTATCCGTAAAGCTAGGTAAGCAAAACACGTGTTATATTTAAATATCTATATAATTGAATTCAAGAAAAATAAATATTCAATTAACAGTTAGTACATTTAGTATTACATTAACATTTTTTCTCTTCTGTTGTAATATAAATTATAGTACATTCGGACTTGTGGTGTTGGTAATAGTGAGATTCATTGCTTTTCGTAGTTCAGGCGACAATCTATCACCTATATAGTTTTCCATAATCCAATGTTGCGATGGTGAACTAGTACAATTCTTTAAATCAGAATCTATGCGATGACGCTTCAAATCAAAATTGACAGTGAGGCAAAGTTGTGTCTGCTTGTGTCGTATAGTTTTTATCTGAAAGTAAATAATTACTAATGAAAAGTGAACTTTTGTTAGACACATTCCTGGGAACTATTCTAGCACATTGCTTGTCTACACGCGTTGCATGTCCTTATAACCTAAAGACAGTTTAGTTTTACCTTTTTCATTCATTTCAGGTGTTATGTTGTTATCAATACATAGTATAAAACAAAGTTGCTATCCGCCGTCTGTATGCTTAGATCTTCAAAACTACGCAATGGATTTTGATGCGGTTTTTCCTAATAGATAGAGTGGTTCTTAAGAAAGGTTTATATGTATAATACATGCGGGCGAAGCCGGGGTGGGTCGCTAGTGATATAGGTATGTACATCAAATAATTTTATAGAAAGTATACTAGTTAATTATTTAATGCATCATATAAACAATCCTCTTCATTATCTGTATGAAAAAAAATCGCTTCAAACTGTGACATTTTTAATGGATTTAACTGATCTACTAAGGGACAGATAGACCGCAGAAAAGCGACATTGCTTTGTAAATTATAGTGCAAAAAATTATTTATTACCTCTTTATCATACAACCACACCTGCGACGGGTATCTATGATCGACGTCTCCACACTGAAATGTTGTTATAAACCCGAACATAAAGTCCAAGCACAAATCATCGTGCACAATTTTACCATCAGCAGTGTACCACCAAAACTATAAGAATAAAAGATTTAAATAACTTCTTATTAAAAAAAAAATTCTCGTCTCTGGAGGTGGTTTGTATACGTCCTACTAGATAAGCCGTTTCTTTCATAGTCAGCCATTTTGTGCCAACCGACATCTAAAGCAGCTAGTAGTCAAACATATCTAATACATACACTGATCACTAATTTCAAACAATAAAATGAAATATGTCCATTTTTTCCGAAGCAAAAAAAGCACGTCAAACTTATAAATAGTCGACATTTTTGCCTCGAGGGTTAAAAATACGTCGAACGTATCAATTAATATTGTTCATAGTGAAATGATTTGCTTTGATTTTGCGGCCCAATTCGATAAATAAAAGCAGTATAAATGTTTCATGATTTTACTGATACTTTATTCACAAAAAATATATTGGTTGTACAATGGTTTTGAAATTAATAATTCTATGCATAATAAATTGGTTTTAACAACAAACATGACACTAAACTTATTTAAAAAAATATGTGTGAATTTCGCTTCCGAATTGCTGTCAATAAATTTATCAAAGGTGTTATATACAATGAAATGAATACGTAGTTCGTTGATAGACATTAATGGCGTCCAAAATTAACTAGTATAAAATGAGTCATTACCGAATAACACATAATATTGTGTATGAACGTAGCACGTAAAGCAATAAATAATCCTTACTTATCTTCGAGTAGTCCATTGAAATGTTACATTTTTAAGGCCTAACCTTGCGTTTTTAGAGGATGCAATTTTATTTTTTTGACGTGTAGTACAAACGTTTTTTTTCAAAATTCACTTCGGAGCGCTGTAAAACCTTAACTATTGATTTAATGAAAAAATGTTGCGAATAAAAGTTGTTCCTCAAAAAACGATCTATAAAAATGGCCGGATATATTTTTTTCGTAAAATGATTAAAGAAAAAGTTACATCGAAAAATATAAATTTCTCGTATTTCTGAAGATTTTCGCTTATAACTTTTTTATTTATAGTTCTACGACAAAAAGTTACTGGACCAAAATTGTAGAGGATTTAATTTGCAACAAAAATGTTTACAATTTTTTTAATCAAATAAATAAGATAAATAAATAATAAGAGGTAGCGTAAATACCATTTCAACCCCTATTTTCAAGATGGCGGCCGTGGGACACATCAAAAAAATAAAATTGCGTCCTCTAAAAAACGCAACCTGAAAATGAGTTATTAGGTGGTATTTATTTGAGTAGGTACAATAATGGTATAGGTGCATGTGTATTTACCTGGTTTCCCCCTTCAAAGTGACATGGCTGTACACTCACTGCAGCCTGAATAGAAAATGTGGTCTGAGATATATCAAGACACGCAGCAACCTTTCCCATATTGTAAATCTGAATGTAATTAAAATTGATAAATTGGCAGCCTTGATCTGTTTCTTGATTACTTAATTAAAAAATTACTAATAATACATTACAATAAATTAAAGAGTGATCTAACAACTCAATGACTTTATAAATTTTAAGCACCAAGAATCAAAGAAATGAAAACATAAAAAAATATTGTTTTGATTAAACCATGTACATTATCGTAGCACACGTACAATTTTTTATCAAAATCTAGAATACTTTAGAAAATATTAAGCGTCACACGTTCTTTTGTTTATTTTAGTCAAGTTTTATTCGTTCTCTTAGATAAAAGGGCCAGTACCAGTACTAGACTGGTCGCCGACGACGAAGATAAGCATTAGGCGTAATAAGTGTCCTTCGCAGAAAATACTACGTAACATTGAATTACTATCCTTTCTATTCTTAGAACAGCTAAAAGTCACTTTATTTTCTTTATCATATCTTTTTTGTTTGAGACATTTTATTTCAATAAATTGTTAATTCGCTGCTTTAAGCTTAATGTAATCTCTTTATTCATTTAAGTGTAAAGTCCAATATGTATATTCACACGAACCTGGCCGTAAGCTACGTTTTCATCGGGTAATGTTATGTCCGGGTATATATTATGCAAGTACCATTCAAAAGATTTACAATTCAATTTTTCCCGTAATTCCTTTCGCTGTGTTACATCGCCAAAATACTCTCTTTTATCTCCGAGCCTTTGATAATAGTATTTTGCATAATCGTCTAACCACACCTATAGAAAATAAACATTTAAAAGGTTATATTAGCTGTGGAAATTGTTTAAAATAATAATATTATTATTATTTAAATTGTTTAATTTTTACACGAAGATATAATAATAGTATTATTATGAAAAGAAATTATTCAGTTTTATAGTAGGAAAATCGTAGGGTTGTTTATGAATGAGACACCCTATACCTCATAAATTGATACAGGATTTTTGTTATAAATTATTTTACCAACTTACCTCCGCTAATCTAAGCAAATTTTTTCTTGATGCCTTGTCAACACCTTTATACGGAAACGTTGATCTGAATACATGTCCTACGTGTGAGCAGGGGACTATTTCTAAGCTTCCACCACACATCCAGGTTTTGAACGATAACTCCAAATTCTCTCCTCCCCATATATCAAACTCATCGTCAAAATAACCTATAGATTTGAAAAACTCTTTGCTTATTGCAAAAAGACCACCCGAAATTGTCGCCGTCTTTATAGGCTCAGATGAGTTTTTTCGCAATTCTAGAACCTTCTTTGGAACCGGTTTAAAAATAAATTTCAGGTCCCACCTGAATCCTCCTATTTGAAGACGTTGCCTTGTTTGGGGAATGTACTGAAAGTTGAATGGATCTATGTGGTCTACGACTGGGCTAACAACTGTTGTTGGATCTTTATGTATTCGGTCTAATAATGGTTTGAGCCAGCCTGGAAAAACGTAAATATTATTTCAGGCGGTGGAGCCATGCAGTGTTCGCACCTTTTCACAGATTATAATGGGCTTTCAATAGAAGCATCTCAGTTTTGTCATTGCGTTTTGTACGGTAAGCCAAATGCCCTCTAGCCCTTCCCTTTTTGTTAGTATATGAAGAAATAGACGGCCCTTAGCTGACCATTGCCACTTGCTGTCCAAGCCATAAAATAGGATAAATTATATTGATATTTTATAAAAATACTATGCATATGATTCTAATAAAACTTGTAAGGTTAATGCACATTAGTTATTGACGGGTCTTCAGTATTACATTATTAATTATAATTAATTTGTAGATATTATTTAAAAAATAACTCAATTTAATACTAGATTCCAAAATAGGCGTAAAAATAGAAAGGTCTACCTTCATACAAACTAAGTCTTAAGATATGTAATACCTTTAGTACACTCGCAGTGGCTATCTAAGAAGACCACAACGGGCGCGGTGGCTTGCTTCGCTCCGATCATCCTGGCCCTAATCAGACCCTTTCTATGAGTGGCGCGTATTAATGTTACCTTGGGCTTGCTTCGTACGTAGTTTTCTAGATCACCCTTCAAGTGACCTTAGACAGTAGAATATTAATTGTATGCATACCTGTGTAGGCATAACTAATAAACTATAATAAACTATCAGACATAACGGGTTTTGTCTTTTCATTGTAATCATTTGAATGAAAAATAAGTGTCATGACTAGATGACAAAATAATCATATAGTTAGTTATTTTAAAATGCCAAAAAAACAAAATATTTTGCGTTAATATGTTTTGAAGAATTGTGTTAATGCATTTTTGTATTTAAATGAATTGAAAAAGTAGACTGAACTATAATGTTCTATAATGTACTATAATGTTAATGTATATATATTTTACAAAATACCTACCGAAATGACAGTACTATTAATTTTTATAAGGCATCATATCGTAAGGCATCGTATTGTAAATTGCTAAGTTTTGCTATATTAAATTAGTCCTCATATTGGTTGATCTTTTATTACTGATTCAATCCCAATTATTTTCCTTGTTATCAAAGAAAAATATTCACCTCAATTTACGAACCACCTAAATCAAATTACCACTAAACGATTTATCACTTAATTCAAGAGCCGCTTACCCATAGATGAAAAATCGTCAAAAAGAATTATTTCTCGCAATAGATCGGGCGATGACCTTTGAAGTACCGATTCAACAGTTCGAATGAGAGTGGACCACGCCTCGTTATAAAAGCAAATTACTACGGAGACCTTTGGCAAATTCTTGGAATAATTCCTCCCTTTACACCTGTATAATAATAATAATATCTACAGTTGGTTATTTAAGAAAATTAGCTTCACAAAATGGGATAATATTGTTTTATTGTAAGAGAACGGAATATTGCCTAGTTTAAAATAATAATCTTGTTTCGTGTTATAAAAATAGTTTCTTTGTAATGTATTTTTCCAGTGTAGGGATCGAACCCACAGTCTTTGGAGCAGAAGGGAGTTGAATTACCACTGCACCAAGCGGTCGTTTGTTGTCGAGAGTGGCATGATAGAAGATATTTGTAGTGGTGTAAATTGTAGCTTATTTGTGGGAAATTTTTCAATGATTCATACATTTGTTGTCCGGCTTGTTAATGCCTATTATTAATAAATACATAAATAAATATTACCAGTCGTCTCTGTAATCTGGGAGTTGGCGATGTACAGGTATCAGGTCGCTGACAAATTGATTGAAACGATGATCTTGCATTCCTTTTTTTACTAACATCTTAAATGTCCCTTTCATATTTTCATCTAGTTCAACACCCCGTCCATTAAAACCTATTATTTAACAATAAGGCTAAGAATCATGAATCATTTTTAATACTTGATGGCCTTTAGTTTGTCAATCCATTCAATAAAGAAGTGATACTTCTTTGTTTAAATAAGCCTTCTAGTATACCGTGTCGCTTGGATAAAAAGATCCTATTTCTTATCAATATCAATCAAAAGGCAAATTTAGCTATATCCAAGGATAGACCAAATTACCTATATTAGTCTCTTACACTATAGTTTGTTAAATTTATATTCAATTGCTAATATAAACCTGATGACGTCAAAATTAGAAAGAGATAGTTATACACTTAAACAGTAAATAAATATTTTGAAGCGATGTAGTAAAGGTTAGTGTTTCAAAGTGCACTTACGTACACTAATGATGGGCTCTTACCTGGTGGAAACTCAGTATTTTTCACTGCTGTAAGCTTATCTTTAACCGAGAGGTTATGGCTGGCTGGTCCCACGAGTTTCCATGCTGCAACATTTTATTCAGTTCAAATAAATTGTACTGTTTTTACTGTAACGTCTAACTTTTCAATTGAATTCCTTACAGCTACTTTTCAGACAATGATTCTAAAGTATTCTATATCTACATAGAAAAATAGTTTTAATTTTGTGCATTTTTTTATCGTCTTCAGATACGTATGTCTTCTATAAATACTGTGGAGTGGTTATTTATTTTTCATTTGTCTTATAAAGCCATGAAACAATAGAATTAAAAATACAGCAATGTATTTTATACAAACGGCCAAATATAATACCCACGCATCGCAAACGTGGCACGCGTAGTTATCCATTGCTCAGTGAAATAGGAACTAAATTTAAATCATCAAATTACTTTTCAAAAATCAGCATCAGAAGCTTATAATGTGCTAACTATGATTACTACTAATCTATGATCATGGTGTTTCTACTGTTTCAGTTTCGCGGAAGTACCTACTTTTTTACACTCTGTTTATTTTTGACCAGACAAGAAGTCTAAGACCAGAATAAGACTAATTTCTATATATTTATGATGTAAATGAACCAAATTTAATGTTTATATACAGTACTTAATAAAAGTGAAACAAAAAAACATACTTGCTAAAGGATCCAAATGCTTATCTTCCGATTCATGACTAGTTCTGAATTGGTTCAAAGCCCGCTCATACAAAAGCAGGTTATCAGGAGCAAAAATATCCCGTCTCTGTAATTCCCTAAACACCGTCAATAGAGACACGGCCGATACAACTATAAGTATCGCTAATATTTTTAATACTTGTTTTATTGTCATTTTGTGGCGGATTACTGTGACACTGTCCTCGTCAATTCGCGGCCACAATGACACTTCTATGTCGCATTTCGTTTGCGCTTAATGGACAATGGACTTATTCTGAAAAAAATTAAACGTTTCTTTATATTTTTTATTTACTTTACTTATATACGATATTTGCTATTTAGGTACTTTCATCAGGAACAAGATTACTTATTATATGCATATCTGTTAGACCATTGTTTAGCTTTTAAATTAAAGTACAATAAAATCGCTTCCTTTATAAAAGTTGTTACTATTCATTGTTCTGACGAGTAGGTATTTAGGTTTAATAACTTATGTGTTTTACATTATAATGTGAACCACAAAAATATTTATATTTATGAAATACTTTTCTGTATACAGAAACATAAAAGGGTTTGTTTTAAAACTTACCTAATTCTTATTTAATAAGGTAAAAGTTAGGTTATAAAAACTATCGCCCACAAATTGAGAATAGACCTTTTTTCAGTACCAATACAATCGAGTACTACGAAATTCATCGCTCCCACACGAGCAGGTAAACAGGCGAATAAATATTGACAATTTCGCACAATACAATGGATAGTCAGTTTACAATTATCATTATTTTATGCAATTAATGAGATAATATTTTAATGATATATCGTATTGCATTTCCTGGCACTGTTCGCTTTTGTAATATATCGGGTGTAGGTAGCGTTGATTATTATCAATACATAGGCCTATGTTATGTAGTAGACTTTATATTATTCGGTTTGTTCTAATTTAAATTGCTTGAGAAAGTAACTTTCCTTTATTTTCAAAAGATTAATAGTCTGAAAGGTGTAGGGTATGTGAATAAGCTTTGAAGGTAGTTGTAAATCTTCCATCACTTGGCAGTTGGTTGTCGGCCATTAAAGCGATACAAGTAATCTGCGTGTTACCTTCTAATCCCAAGTAAATACATAACTATTGGCGACGAAGCGTGTCACGTGTGTTAAAAGACATTTTTATAATAATATTAGTATTCACCGGTATATTTAAAGTGAATTACGTGGGCACGTATAATGAACATTATGATGGCATTCGGCGGCAACCTCTCATTCGATTGTGGTCGACCTTCTCATACAGATACAAGAAGATACAAGAATGGAGCATTTTTAGGAGTCGTTTTATCCAGTGCTGCACGGCGAACGACGTTGGAGACTACACCGACAAGTCAGGAGTGAAAAGACGAACTTCGATACGTTGACGTTCAACAAGGCGTTGGAGATTGCGCAGGCTGTGCGGTTCGCGCGCGCCGCGGTGCAGAGCGCGCGGGCTAGCAAAGTCGCCCGCGCGGAGCTGTCGGCCGTGCTACCGGTCTTCGCGGTGCAGCGAGCGCGCGCGGCGACGCGACAGTGTCTCAGTGTTGTGATGTGTGCGGTTATAAAAATCACACAAGGGAAGAAGAAGATTGTCGTTTTATTAATTATACCTGTCAAAAATGTAACAAAAAAGGACATCTCAAAAGACTGCGTAATATTAAGATAAGTGACAACAATTTTATAGGTCCGGACTACGACGACCATAGTCGAATTATTTATAGTTGTAATAATATAAATAACTCACTAAAGGACGAACCGATCTGACGTAAAGTATTTTCAAACTCTAAAGAAATGATTTTTGATATTGATAGCGGTAGTGCTGTGTCTATCTTACCAGCTACTACATGTAAACATTTGTTCGGTGGCAATAGCGGCAATTACTACCTCAAGGCATGTCGGACAATGTTTAAATTTTACCACGGTGTTAAGGTGTCGCCAATGGGTTCTTTAACATTGTCCGTCACATTCGAAGGTTTCATTAAACAAATGAAATTTTTGTTATAAAAACTAGTGAGAAGCGTTCACCGTTATTAGGTCGCGATTTTATGAGATTGTTTAATAGTTGTAGTTTGAATTGTGATAAGGTAACAGATTGTTTGTCGAGATCGGTTTCTACATTGAACGTCGTAGATGATATTGAGAACACGTCAATTGGTAAATCGAATAATAAAAAAATTAATTAATGTTAACAAAGCGCAAATCAGTCAAGGTAAACAGTTTGTAAAAGAAATGTATTTTCTCAGTTGGTGACAGTGTTAGTCAATCATTTTTATTGCAATGGTTATGATTACTGTTGGAAATAAGGTTTAGATTAAGTTTGATGTTATTTATTATTTTTATAATAGTGATGGAGGGATGAAGAGTATGTGAATAAGCTTTGAAAGTAGATGTAAATCTTATAATACATAATCTTTTCCCGTTTTTGAGCATGATAACGGATAAATCGGAGGAAAAATCTACCTATACGAGTATATCAGTATCGATAAACTATATGAACTTAATTAAATAAGAAATATGTTTTTTTTTGACTGATTTATTATTATTTTTCAAATTAGTATATACAAATTATATTATTTTTAAACTTTAAAATTATGTGTTTTGTTTTTTTTACAAATCACTATACGTAACTTTTACAACACCTAGAAAGCCTCACTTTTATTTAACTAAATGTTAATTGAATGCCGCAATGTTGCCCTTTGCGGAACTTTCTTTGGGTTCATCATTTGCAAATTTACATTTACGTTTGATACAATAAAGACTTGGAAATTTGAACCCTTTGTCTTTTTAATAAGAACAAAATTTCTTTTAGAGATGTCTAAAAAGTGTCGCGTCACGTTTCAGTCGAGGAAAGGATATCCCTGATTAACTTTACAATAGTATCGTTAAGGTAAATTGTGGTTGAAAAGAAATTCTGAAAAGGGTATGTATGGAGGTACCCTTATAAAAACAATAGGTATAAAAGAAGCTAATGTTTAAGTAACGATGTCAAGACAAATACTAATACAACTTACTCTCATATTTTAACGCAATATACTTTTCATAGAGAAAATCAGAACTTTTCAGAGCAAACAAAGCAATTTTATTTGCTTAAATAAATATTTCTTTGTTATTAATGGTCCTAACTCGTTTAAAATCTATATTCATTTATAATTATTATTATTATTATTCATATTATACGTTACAAAATATTAAAATTTGAATATTACACGAATTGTAAAGCAAACAACTTTCTACATTTCATAACTTTAATTTCCTATTTCTTTCTAATATATGCATGGATAATACTTGGCTATAGACGATTCTATGAATTCATTCAAACAGTGTGTTAAACCTTAAATAATAGTATTGTCTGGGCGTTCTCTTAGATAAAGCCAGATTTGAATTGTTAATTCAATTTGCATACGTTATAAATTCACGAACATTTCTCTTGTTTGTGTATGAAATTACTAATAGTTATTCAGTCAGTTATTAAGCTCTGTTCGATAAATTTGTCGCTATAAATCTAATGCTTCGCTACCTGACATTTGAGTTGTTTACTAGGATTAATGTAAGTAAGTAACATTCTAATGATAGGTACATAATATATAATTTTAAGAAAATCTTGCCTGTGTTCAGAACAATATTTTATTTCAATCCACGTTTCCTAATTAATAAATTGTTTTTATCAATTTAAACATTACCAAACATAATTTTAAATAGTAGGTGCGCTGCTATCTATAAAAAAAGAGTTACCCTAAAAAACCTAACTAGGTAGTAGCACAAACCTTCGCGGAAGAGTCTGCGAAGGTGCCCGTGATCCCCACTCACTGCGGCAGAGCGATTACAAACAGTGGGGTTTTGGTCGGTAGAAGTCCGACATAGCCCGTGGCCCTTCCCCGAGGACCATGGGTATCCTATGAGGATTTCCCAAATAAAACATAAATACAAAGGCTTTTATATCTGACATAAATTTCGACTTCTTGATATGTGAAAAGAGATAGACAGACAGACAGGTAATATAAAGAGTTGAGGTCATTTTATAGAAAATTATGTATGCATATTAGTATATATATTTACTTCCGAACAGTAGAAATAATTTCTGAAATGTTACTATTGAAATGTGATGCATCTTCCTATAATTTTATTAACGTATCAGTTTCTATATTGGCTTTCAAATTATTTTTAAAAATTGTAATACCAAAACCATACCCTCTGGGAAATATTCCGAAGTATAAGGGTAATTTAACAAATTAGCGGAAAGGGGAAAATTTAAATTATTGGCAAATTTCATTTTCATACAATATTTGGTATGAAATTTTGAAGTATATTTATTTTGTTCTTTAAGGCGATATAAATTTCCTGTGAAAATAATATTTACATAGCAGGCCAGTTATACAATCAAATTAGAAGCTCGGTGCCACCTAATGGAATCAAAAGTTAATTTGGTTCGGGTTCAAAAAAGTTTTCTCGGCTACTAACGATCTTCCCAGTGGTTCTATACTTTCTATTAGCATGCCTTAATTGAGAAAAGAAAGAAAAGGAATTTCCTTCTGAAAATACACTGATATTGCTTTCACTTGAATATACAATTTGCCTAATTGTAGCCAGCAAATAGTCTTACAAATAAAATATGTATTCTTGAAATAACAAAGAATATAGAAAGTTTTTTTTTATTTTGTTGTGTAGACCTACCTAACTCACTATTTTATTTAATATATGAACTGCCTATAATATCCAGACTTTACCAGATATAAATATGTAGATAAACAGTTATTGATATTATTGAATCTATTTGTTGATAATTTAATTCAAAATACCATTTTTAATTAATTTATTAAATTGACTTTTTATTATAAAACGACTATTTAATGTATATATATAAAAATAAATCTGTTATACTAATTTATTTTGATACTTTATTATTACATAGTATAAAACCTAATTTTTACACCTGTCTATAAAAACATATAATTCTAATCAATAACAATGCTATTTAGATTTTTATGATATAAACGTATCGTTTACGTCTAAACAAAGCCCCAAAACATATATGGAGGTGTAATAAGTGAGCAGAATCTTCCAGAACAATATCTCCCTTTCAATAAGTGACGAAACAAGTCGCATCTGTGTGTAAATGATGATCGCATTAAGTAAATAAAGACGTTGGTTTGTTGCCACCCGCAGTCGCGCGGTAACGACCGTGCCATTAATCATACAGTACCTACCGTTGTTTATACATTGTGTGCTAAAATATGGAAGCTGAGCTTAGTGAAGCGACGCGACGCTCATCATTTGGCATTAAATGGTCTGAATGTGATTTTGGTTCGCGCCTTAGGTATGTGATGTTTTAAAAGGATTTGCAGTTTGAATTATTTTAGTTATTTTTTTTTAATAGTATTTAGAAACGAAGATACTTGAGATAATTTTGGAGCAAAAATTACTAAATTATTATTTTAAGACTAAATTGTTTCTCATTAAGGCTTTTTTGTCTATTTAAAATTTCATATTTATTATCATACAGATATAGATAGTTCTAGCTAGAATAGATTTTTTTTTTATTTATTTAGATAGTCCATACCTATAATGAATAACGTCCTGAAGGATGACGGAAGGCGTCGAAGTCATTGGCAGAACAAGAGGTGACGATCTTTTAAGGATTCTAGAATAAAATGATTTAAGCTTGTACTAACTACACTCAATACATTGCGTACTTACCTTTTAAATGGCGTTTTGTACAACAAATTAACCGTCAACTTGTTCAAACTTCGAACATTTTGCAAGCCTCGCGACAATTCCATCGAAGTGAATTACATAAAATGTTATGATGTGAATCAACCGCCCTATTGTTCGCGACAAAGCGTCTCCAACAAGTTGTAGGAAGCAAGTTTTCCTTCAGGAAATTACTTGCAGTAAACTACAGTATAGAAATTTTAACTCCTGCAAAAGCGAATGAAGCATGCGAAATACACAATTGATAAAATAATGA
>JADANM010006310.1:5750456-5780017 GCA_026213755.1 Eurema hecabe | reverse complement strand
TGATCGTAAAGTTTTATCCTGTTCTAACATTGTTTGGTCACGATCACGTGAGTTATTATTCTTTACTTTTGAACCATTATTGAATATAAGTTACATCTATAGTTCTCCTGTCCTCCTAAGGTACATTGTCTTTATTAAATAGTATCAAAATATAAAAAAGTGAGTAAAAATCACAAGTCTTGAAATAATATTTATTAGGTAATAGTAAAAATATTTAACTTGTCTATAGACTCATCCATTTCAATATAGGTTTAGTTATTAAAAATATTTAATACTAAACCAATATTAAAATGTATGAATCTATAGTTTCCATATTCAACTATGTGAAATAGTACGCGGTACTTGAGCTAAATTAGCAATTTTTCCCCGCTGGCACTATCCAGCTCCGCTTATAATGAACACTTATGGTTCTCGGTAACAAAAAATACACGAAATATCATCGGGCTCTTTTAGCGGAAATTTTATCGATAAAGAAATATAATAACTTGACAAGCTTTAAACGTGGTTAGCATATTTTGATTTAAATAACTATGGTATGCATATTTTATACTTTAAGCTACTATTTTTAAATAAGTAAAGTATTCATATACATAATACTACTAATTAAATTCTGAAAATTATTTCATTAATGGAAAGCGACTATATTTGGGTTAGGTATATTAAAATGTCTACAAAATCAGATCGGGTTTTAAACGAGTTTGTTTATTCTTTGTTTTAAATTTATTATTATACCTACATCACCTCGAAACATATTGAAAGAAATGCCTCGCAGTTTTACTTGTGATTTAATAACATGGATCTATTTCGCGCAGCAACTAGTTCTTAATAAATTTGAATAGTCCAATAATAAAATATGTGTATAAAATCAATTTTACTATTAAATCAAAGCTAGTCAATTTACTTAGCAACAGTGACATGAATAATTCATGTCAAAGGTCCTTGAACTCGTAAAATGTAAATACTATCAAATACTAAAACAATAGAAATGAAGACAAAATCAATGCCCTCGAAATGGCTTAGTGCTTTGTCGTCTCGAACCCGTTTAATTCAAAGAAACGCCTGAAAGAGACATTAAAATTGAAAAGCATGAATTCATTACATTCAGGAGGAAATAGGAAAATATTATTTGCTGGGATAAAGGTCTCGTATAAAAGCCGACCACTGGTGATGACGTGGAGTGGGTTAAAAATGCAAAAGCTCTTTACTTGTGTAAACAAGGCTTTTGTGTGGGTGCGTTGGAGGCTGCGATCGTGTGAAGCCAGTAAGTAAAATATTCGCTTTGAGCTCATCTTTTCTTGTTCAGCTCGCGTTCTGTATGAGAAAGAAATAAATCGCCATTTTTAACCAAGGTAGGTAATGTCAATGAATATTTACAGTGTGGCATTGTGTAAGGTTAAATGTTTTTTACTTTATAGCAGAGAGTAGGCTGTTGTTAGTGAAATTGTTAAGCTTCCATGAGCCTCCATCCAATAATTTGTTTTGTAATGTATTGCATTAATGTAAATAGAAATGTATTAAGCCTATGGGATAAAGATACACTTTTTGGTCTGTGTAATAATTTTCACTTAATAAGTTAGATAGTTAAACAATGTAATTGTGGATTAATAAACGATCAGAAATTATACATTAAATTTAAATGAATAAGAAATAGGTATAAAGAAAACAGAAGCAAGATCTAGATATCAATTAAACTTTATCAAAATTAAGCAGTTGCCAAAAAAAATTATTCTTGTCAGAGTAATTAAAGGACTTAATAAAGCGAACAAAAGTAAACTAAGAGTATCCCTAAAATTTTACGATTACAAAATAGCTGAAAATATTTCTAACAAAGAATTTAATTTCACAATCATCCGGCTGTGGCTCCCTTTTATTACGAACTGAAATGAAATTTATAAAGTGAAAACCACTGGAAGATTAGACAAAGAATTGAACTAGAGCCAATGGCGCTTTTGCCAATAAATTCATGATTTTGCTTCAAAAGGTAAGATTAACTTGTATGTAAAAACGTTTCTTGCAAGTAATGCATTATTTTAAAATGATTTGATCTTTTATTTATTATACCTATTTATATTATTATTTCTTTATAAATACTAATGCCCTTGTCAAAAAATATTTGCTTTTAGTATTTAGATTCTTTATCTCTAATATCGTATGATCAATATTTAAACTTATGTATCCACTGAATTTTTATCATAGTAATCATTTCCTATTTATTAATCGTACGAAGATCTCCGATAATAACAGATTTTGAAAATTATATGTATATCTATATTACACCTTATTATATTTTATTAATACTCCAACGATACGAAAGCCAATTATTTTCCCAGAAGAGACCTCAGTATCGGAAAGCGGTGCATTAGTTATAACTATTTTGACACTCAGTTTGCAGCTGTTATTATACAAGTTTAGCTGTATGAGGTCGCCGAGAAAGCAATTATTGTTGGAACGACGGCGCTGCCCATTGTAATTCCAAACTTTATTCAATTTCTAGCGACAATTGATTTTGCAGCTTAATCAAAATTTGTTTTGCTATTTTGCATTATTATGTACCTAGTATTTCCAAGTCTTATGTAGGTATAATATTGACGGGCGGGAGCGTATATAATTACATTTACCACAAAGAATATTTAAAAAGTATTTACCTTAAATTGTAATTTTACATTAAAGATATATTTCCGTAAAAGCTTTCAAGCAATACTCATTTATTTATTAAAATCCGTAACACGGTGTCGGAGGCAGATGAGTTGTGTAATGAGTTTTAAATATAGATATTGACAGCAATTTATATAATTTAAATATTTGTGTGAAAATTGTACAGAGTAAAATTATGTTATTTATAATTTTTATATATTATTGTATATTAGATATGTTTGTTGCCGGCGATATGGAACTAATACTATAAATACATCTTTCTATTTATATGTGTGTCTTGTATGTATTTGTAGTCTACTCTATACATTAAAATTTGATAAAAACATATTCACTTTTATCCTAGGTATTTCTACAGGACCGCGGAAAAAACTAATATAGAAAAAGGCTGGTTATTTAATGTTGACTATACATATGACTTCTTTTCAAATGCACTTTAAACTCTAAAAGGTATCAAATTAAAAATGCTTTTGCACAATGTCTCCGTACTCGCCGCTACATTAGATCCTTCCTTCTATCCTGAGTCCCTGAGGAGCTTTTGTGAATAAAAATCGCGAAAGGCCAGGAAATCCTGCTACTTTTAGTAGTGAATTTCTGGTCAAAGAAGTGGAATCCCTCAAGCTAAAGCTACATTTCCAATTAATATTAAACGACTGACGAGTATTAACATGGGGCTGTTTCGATTTGAAATGCAGCTTAAATATGTGGGCAGTATTATTTTTGAACTAATCGTTTTATACTCTCGATACAGTTTATACAATGCGTACCTATGCCTGGGTTATAATGCGTTATAGGCTTTTAAAATAGAAAAATATATACCTATTTGTGTTTATATGTTTTTCAATTTTTGAACTACATTAAAACTGTCGTTGATAAATTACAAAGTTTCTTTATTAAATAACATTTCGGCTTTAAGATAAGGTTTCTCTGCCAGAGTAAATTGGTTGATAGAATTACTCTTTTCATTGAAAAGTACTCCGAAATAATTTCAAAAAACTATTGAGCTATCGGTTTTTAAGTATGTAAGTATTTCCTCGTATCAACTAAATGTATGATTGATTTTTTAAATTTATACTCTGTATTCCAGTCAGACTTTTGGATCAAAATGGCTTTAAAAAAAATACGGAAATGTATTCGATAAACTAATAGCTTCAGCCACCGTGTTTGTGTGTGATTCTATAAAGTCATAAAACTAGGACACCCACTTTTCGACTCATAAATTCTGGTCCCAAGCCATAAAACTAGCAAACAAAATTGATTAGCTGGAATCTGCTTATCCTGCTGTTTTGAACCCTCATAAATTATCGACAAAGTCTCATAGGATTCGGAGGCGTTGCTTCCGTGCCATTTCAGTTTAATTACTTCGATATTATTGAGATATTATAACGCGTTGTTTGGATTGAAATCCTGCCTCGGGCCGACAAATTGGTCGGTAATGAAGTTACAATATCAGCTATCGGTTTCGCAGCCATTAATTGTCCAGTTATTTTTATTCGGCCGCGATTGATTTTTTGCGTTATTGTTTCGGTATCTGAAAAAGCTGCCGTACAAGTGCCAAAATATTAACAAAAAGGAGGTGTTTTTTTCGTTACATTTATATACAGGTACATAGGTACGTGTAGAATGCCTCGTTGATGAATATCTACTATATCTACTATATCTTTTATAGCGTTGTTTGTAGTTGTTATAAGACATAGCTATATCACTATTATTTTATTTTACGGAGGTCAATGTATCGCAGACCGGCGACCATCTACGTGCTATAGGATTTCCTACTCACTGCAAGAACCAAAGTTGGGATTCAATTACTTGACTCTGTTTTCACCGAAAGGAGGGTACCCCTAATACCAGTCCGTGTACTTACCCAATAAAGCGTATACATGATATTCCAAATTGAAGCTTTGTACAGAATGTTTTATTTGATTTGATGTAACATTTTTGTACTGGTAATTCTAATAGGTACTAGTAGTTCCTCTTTATCTCTATATGGAGGTAAATTTTGTTAGTTGCTTAGGGAGATTGTTGGTTTGATCCGTAGAACTACTTTATTATAACATACATACCTACCTGTATAATATATGATCGTGTATCAACTTCAATAATGAAATTTATTATATACTTTATATCATTACGTAAAAGCCTATCCATCAAATCTATTAAAATTTAAAAGGTATCCCCAATCAGATTTCGAATTTACCGATTCGAAATTCCCAGCTTCAAATACATGAAATAAAAGTAGCCTTCATACGTTATTCACGTTCTAAACGGCTACCACTTCCTGGGAAAGTGCTGATGACTGCATCTATTCACAAAATTCGATGTTCCCTTCAATATCATTATTAATTCAGGCCCATTTCAAAGACATTCTATGCCTTTAATTTGTTTGTTGGTATCTCTAATAGGATAAATTATGCTGATCGTTTCTACGGCGAATATAACGAAACTGCTTTGCAAATTTCTTTGGGGAAAATTTGTATTAATTAACCTTTCAATTGAGGGGGATGTCTTTTGATCTTTTATGTTACAAAGTTTTTATAATTCTTAATTCTTTTCCTGGTTTATTAATTGATCAAGTCCCTTTGAGAAAGCTGATATGTTTGTATATATTTTTATAAGAATATACTAATATTTAACACTTCTGAATTTATCATGTAATATCATAGATACTCTACAAAGAACTGAGCCAAGACTGTTTATTTAAAAAATAAAATGTTCCTAATTAAGGTCACTTAAATAATTAAAATTATTTGATAGAGTCCAATTCCAATTGTAATAAATTTAATGTCGTGCTAAACTTATAAAATCTATTTTAACTTAAGCCAAATCCTGCATAGTCATTAATTCAGATGGAAAGCTTAAAAAATCCTTAAAGCCAAAAGGATTCCAATGGATTCCGAGCAACTTCGACGTTCATATATTATTCAGTTGGCGTCCAAGAGCGTAAATGAAAAAGTTTCTGTATTCAATGACGATTGGAACACCACCAAAATACTCGTAAACTGTGCAACCGGCATCGATCCACCAAAGCCAGTTTGGGACTATATATAAATGATTGAATAATAAAATGACTTTTTGCTAAATATGCTGATTAGTCAGTCATTCTTGAATTTTCGTGCCAAACGTTAATGTCAACTTTTTAATACAAAAAGCAAGTATTTATTTTTATACAAGTTTTATTCTTCTGGCTAAATACTAGATAGAGCACAATCTAAAAATGTAACTATTTTCAGATCCGTACTGTTGGCTGCAGTCAACGGCAGGGTAAAGTAGGCCTTTTGACATAGTTATTTAGGTGTAAAAGGAACAAAAGAAACAACAAGAACTGTAACTGATGAAGCGAATATATACGTATAGCATATCACGTACCTATATATTTTTTAGTATCATGTAACTTACTTTGAAACATAAAACTTTAAAAGATTATAAGTTCGTACATATTGTAACAACGTAGAATAAAGGGATATTATAACTTTTGTAGCAGTTATTTTGCAAATTCAATTCGTCTCCCAACAGTTCGCAATCGGCCGACCAAGGAAATTCATTTTCCCGCTTTCCTCCGTTCCAATTTGATAACGCCGGTGTTCGAATACCGGACTTTCCTAACATGATACAACTGTATGTACAACGAACTAAACATTGATAAATATAACATTAAATTACAATATTAAGTTAACTATAATATCCACAAATAAAATAATATAATAAAAGTACATTTATCCTTTTCACTAAAATATTATAATATAATTTTCTATGTCTGTCTGTGAAGGATACACAGACCTTTAAGATTCGAAGATCTTTAAATCTACGATACTAATTATAATGCGGATTTTATTGTTATTTCTATAAGAAGACGTTTTTCGTGCGACAAGCTTGCATAATATATTGTGTGTCAGTTAGTTACGTTTGTTTTTAAATAACGAGTAAAATTAGTGCAGGAAAATACTACAACAATGCATTTTCTCAAGCGTTTTTCACTTACATAACTTCGTATGGAAGCTAGTGAATAGAAATGTTCTGGAATCTTCTAATGGGTACCTTCAGTGGTATAGTGGATTCCAGTCACGCCCAGTAAGTTCGTAACACGTTGGAACTCTACGAGCCGCAGACGAAAACTTTTTTGATAAGGCCTTTAGTATAATTCGGCGAAGAAATTATAAATTTGTTCCATTATAATACGTGAGGCGAGTGTTACCATACCGCTAATTCATGCCACAATTATATTAGGCGTAAGTAAGAAGTTTTTAATGTTATTATTATCAACCTATATTCACATTCATTAAAAAAATCTTCAACAAAAATATAAGAAAATACAATTTTATATTACCATATTATGGTACTTTATTTAGTAAATTTTGTGTAGGTTTAGTGTTTTACTGCATTGTAATTCTATTCAAAGCAAAAGCTTCACATCGTTACATCTATTAAAGTTTAACATATGGACATTAATGTTCTTATTTATGTAACAAGTAAAAAAGACGACACGCGTAATAAAGATTTTTATGAAGGAACCCACTAGGGCTAACTAAAGTGGACATGTTTTATGTACAGTAAAATGTTATAGCCTGTCCAAATGTTATTGTAAGTCGTCGTAAAACAGGTATAGATACCTTAATAATTGATGACTGACCCAATACTTTACCTTTTTGTTCAATTATTTATTTGATTTCACTTTTATTTGGCTCTGCTATTTGGATTTATAACAAAGAAAATTAGAATATCAATAGTTATTTTTACTTTTAATGAATAATGAACAAAAATATTTGAGCGCGATTTGATCGTAAGCGTAGGAGTCTAAGTCATACTCGTACCCTAACACTAAAGAGATCCAAGTAGTTCCTAGGAAAGAAAAATGTCGCAAGAAAGTTCCCCAATAATAAACGTATGCTTATATGTTAAGACAAGATATTTCCTAAAATGTGTATAATTTGGACTTAAATGAAAATATTCGTAGTATTTATGTAAAGTATGTTCCAAAAACTATTTTATCCCACGAAAAACATTAAATGTAAAAAAATGCGAAGTCTCTTGATGCAGTCTTTCCATCGTAAAAAGTTTTGAGATCTCATAGAAGCCAAGTCCTATTCAAATTATTTTGTTGTTATAAATCAACATTTAGTAATTGTACCAATAGTTTTCTTTATATTATAATTATAGTGACTTGGCAGTACCGTAAAAAAGATGTGTATTTATGCCAATTTTGCTTTTATACTATGTAGTTACTTATAAGAGTTTGTATAGACAAATACACACATGATTTTATTTTCATTTTAAGTTTCGTTTTTCTTTAATATAAAATTTGCCATATCAAATTAGATCAGAATTATACTTATTTAACCAGCACCACCTCCTTTTTAAAGTTTATACATATTTTTTTTTTTACTAAAAATACCTAGTCTTGATATTATGAGGCATAGAAACATTCATCCAAAAGCTATAAAGGCGTATCACAATAAAACAACAAGCTACAAATCCAACATAATGCTTTATTTTACAAATCCTACCGCCGCAAGTCGTTACGACACGATATATTACATTTAGAGACATCGCATTATATACAGAAAATTTTAACATTCAAATACAATTATTACGTAAATATAAGGCACATTTATAACATCCTAACTCAATATTATCAACTAGTAACTGTACACTTTCTTAAAATTAAGACAAGGATCGATAAAAGGATTATTATTTCTACGAGACGAGTAGAAAAAATATTAAGTTTTTATACAATTATAATTTTTTAAATAAATCATGGATATAATTTCTATTAAGCATTTTAACATAACAAAGTTTTAAAAAAATTATAAACGTTTCTTTTAACACTTCCACAACATAAATAAAAACATAAATACATTTTTAATATACAGTCTATCTTAATTAGAACTCATGGTACAATTCCGAGCCAAATTCTACAAAACTCGAGTCAAATATGTTTTGAAAAAATAATGTAATCGCCGTTACTACATACCTACATAAGATAGTTTTGAATCGCTTAAAAGTAATATCATGTCTGAAACTAAAACAAATTTCCCTTACTATAATGGACGATGGACATAGTGCAATTTTTGAAGGGTTATTAGTTAGTACCTTTATAGAGTGAGATTTACGACGAACATATTCTTGCTACTGTAATAATTAATCAATCTTCCTGATTTCACCGTAAATGCTCCAGTTACATGCGTCAAAAAATATAAAGGAAGAGTTAAACAGTAATTTCATCACAAATATTACACACCTATACTAATAGTGAAAGCACGATTTATGTCTACGTAGAAATGCGTAAGGTAACAACAATTTAGTTAATATGTAGGTACATACTTAGAAGCCATTTAAAACTAGTTTTTTTTTTAATAATTACATACTGGCAGTATCAAGTGTTATATACAATTTATATGTATTTTCTATCACATACAGGAATGTTTAATGGAGTAATAATACAAAAAATCTGAATCGGTTTAATAGTGAAGTGGAATATATATAAAATTAATATCTTGCAACAATTGTTTTTACTTCGTCAATTTTAATATCAGTCGTAAATAAAAAGAAAATATACTTTACATAGGTACAATAATCAGTCCAAGATATACTCAAGACTCATTATTATAAAAAAGGAAAAATAACAAACTTAGATATTAGATTAGATAAATTCGTTTAAAATAATTTCATCTTTTAGATATGATGATAATTTTTCGAAATAGTGATTAACGACACACAAAAAGTATCCTAAGAGTATGCAAAGGGATATGTACAATTAGTTATCAATTTCTCTATTTAATTAGAACCTAACTTTAATACTTCACAGACAATACTATTGGGATATGATAATTTCCAAATTGATATGATATCGAGTCGGATATGGTTGCTATAAGACCATCAATCATAAAACATTGAGGAGTTTTAAAAACCTTCTTATGGCGCATTATTAAATAAATTGAATATCTAAAATAGACTAAACATCGAATCGACATGAGATATTTAGGCCTCGCTAAAGGGGTCAGCTATTCGCCGGCAACAATTTGAAACATTGAAATATCAAACGACCGAACGATAAACATTATCTAAATGCATGTGATGCGTCCAACAAGTGATTAGGATAACGAGTCGCTATATAAAACGTTTCACACTCTAAATCAGACAATTATACCTCAGTTTAAGTCAACTGACTCATTCGTACTTAGGAGCAACATAAACTTCCGAAAGTATGAGTTTACAAACTATTGTTTAACTGCCATTGTCGAATTTATATAACATTGAATTTAAGATAATAACATTTTCTTCAAACAGTAAAAGAGTTCTTTCTTCTGAGCGTAGAATCAAATAAACTTTTAGCTACGTTTTTACTCTTGTCACTATTCTTCTTCACAGCTTCTTCATACAAATTCTAACTAATGATAAACTACTAATTATAGCTACTTCAGTCCCGACGTGATCAGTGCTGCACGTACACCACTGGACACGTCACAGCGCTCATACGTCACAGTGCTCACAAGTCACTATGCTCACACGACACTATGCTCACACGTCACTGTGCTCACACGTTTCAGTGCTCACACGTCACACTGCTCACTCGTCACTCTGCTCACCGTCCCGCGTCCCTGTTATATGAAGAGCAGCTCGTCGTAGGGCTCCGGCTACTCGGCCGCCAGCTCGGGGCTGAGCCTGTCCGCGTTGAAGTTCTCCATGTTCCACATCTGGCGCGCCTCGTTCTCGTTGCACGTCTCCATCGCGATCTTGTCTTTGTTGCGATTTATCGACATGCATTTCTCGCTAGAGCCGTGCTTTAGTAACTTTGTCTGTGGGCAAAAAATTATTAGATTTACAATTTCGTTTTTCTTTTACCTACATTATACATAGGTTATTCTGAAATAAATTTAAAAACTTTTTCCTATAAAACCTTCTCCTAAATTAGATCTAGCTCCAAATTTGATATAAGTTCATTATAAAAAATTTGGAACATTTTAAACCAACACTGAACACTGATATTAAGAATCTTAAAACACAACATTAAAACCTACAAATTCTGCTTGCAAAATGAAAACCTAAATCTATTATACGCGTTGTATAATTTAAGTAAAATGAGAATGATTTCAAACTCACATTAGGGTCATAGAGCCACAGTTGGTTGCCC
This sequence comes from Eurema hecabe, assembly GCA_026213755.1. Taxonomy (NCBI): domain Eukaryota; kingdom Metazoa; phylum Arthropoda; class Insecta; order Lepidoptera; family Pieridae; genus Terias; species Terias hecabe. Next base: position 5,769,237 of record JADANM010006310.1, on the reverse strand, counting down.
TTAGCGCCATGGCACGGGTACAGCACCACATCGTGGCCAGAGTAATCGAGGCAGGTCTCATCACGACGAATTTCACCGTTCTTCGAGTACATCCAGTACTGAAATTTTTCATATAATTTTGTTATTCCATCTGCTATACAAGAAAACCGTTTTTTTAATTAATTTAATTTTTTTGGCTATATACAATTTACAGGTAAGCAATTCGTTCAAATACATATTTTTAAGCCTAATTATCGAATTGAATTATTACGTTATTCAATATAAACGGTATAACAAAACTTTTTATATCCCAAAACAAACTTATTTACTTAATAAAATAACAGAATTTATTGAAATATCAATTTTGCTTCAGACTTTGATTTGAAGGGATTTAATTAATTGTATGGTATTTATAATTATTATTATTATTATATTAAACCCAAGTAATATACAAGACCCAACAAATGAGTTTATTAAAATTAAACTAATGAGCCAAATAATTAATGCTTATCCCAAAACCATATACAATTTACGTCAATTAAACTGCAAGCTTAATCACAAATTCAATATCAAATGAACAGGATATTATTAATCATATTACACCGATACTTACATACATATAATAAATCTATGATATCGTAAAATAATCACAGCGAAAGTTGATTAAAAGGCGTAATTGAATGAACTTACGTACTAAATTATTAATCGTAACGACAGTACCAAGGCATTGAAGAAAATAATTACATAAAAGTACATGTAATTTTAAGGTATTAAAACGAATTCATCTTTACATATCTTAATATATAGAAAAGTACAATTTTGTTTGTTGAGGAAGCTGTTTCGTTCGATGCATGATGTTAAATGTTAGTAGAGAACACAAATCAAGCACGAGATGATACAAACAGGTTAGCATGTTAAATTAGAATAAAAACAATAATCCACTATTTAAGTCACTCATACTTATGTAAGTTTCATTATTCCAAACTTACTCCATATTCTATGACCACTAACCTCGCTACACAATAAAGCAAAAGCGTCGGAAAGGATGGCATTCAATGACAAACCTGGTTCCCGTATTCTCCGTGACAAGGCCAGAGGTTAACTGGCTTCTTCATGTCCTCCGGGGCAGCCGCCGAGTCGATGCACATCTCCGAGGAGGGATTCGCGATCTAATGCCATCACAAATTTAAAAAGGCGTGCCACAAAACACAAGCAAGCGTGCGAATGGAGTCATTATTTGAGATAGACAAACTACAACGCTCGAGAATAAAATATCTCAAATAACAACAGCTAGGGTGAAAGTGGTTGTCTAAGGGTAAGAACGAATGAACCACTTATTCTTTATAGCTGAATAAGTTCAGAGGTGGTGAGAGAGTGAGGATCCCCAAGTGAACGCACTCACACAGCCCGTACGCGAGAGGTACCTGGTTCCCGCCACCTCCATGGCACGTATGTAACATTAACGAAGCCGTTTCCTCTTGACTTTCCTCGATCGTCACACCGTCGATGCAGTAAGCGCGATCGAGCGCTTCATTCCGTATCTAACAATTATCATTAATGCTAAAAGGATCGATTCGTGCATGATATGATATAAAGATTGCAACATTCCACAATGCGAGTGCAAACGAAACGAAACAGCCAGACAAAACAACATATAGAGAATGTTCGACGTGGTACTGTCGCGCGAGGGCTCGTAAACAATATGAGACCTGGTTTCCTCCTTGTCGATGGCACGGATAAAGTCCGACTGGTTTATGGTGATCCGACTTGCGCGTCGGTGAGTCCAGGCAAGTCTTTTGGAAGCCGACATTTCGAATCTGGACGAAAATAGTTACAAAAATTTGAAAAAAAAAAAAACACGTTTTACTTATTTGCACTCGTAATATTTTACGTTTACTTTAAGGATACAGATTAATAGGAACAGTCTATTAGAAATGAATGGAAATGCAAAATAAACATACCTCGCCATGTGCGACTGACTCCCCAGGAATGAAAAGCTCTGGGTAAATATTCTTCAGATACCATTCAAAAGATTTACATCCGAGTTTTTCTCGTAGCGCCGTTCGGCTGCTAATGTCGCCGTAATCACCTTTGTCGTTACCGACACGCTGATAATAATACTTGGCATAGTCATCTAGCCACACCTAAAAATCCAACAGACTTATAGAAAAGATTCGCTTAAATAATTCCAGAGGGACGAGAATGAATAAAGTTCGTACCTCAGCCAATCTAACTGAATTTTTCTTGAGTACATTTACCCCGGTTCGCCATTTATACGGCGATCGTTTTCTGAATATATGACCTACGTGAGAGCAGGGAACGATTTCTAAAGTTCCACCGCACATCCAAGTTTTGAATGATAATTCTAAATTTTCTCCTCCCCATATGTCGAAACCGCTGTCGTAGGTTCCTAGTCTTTCGAAGAACTCTTTGTCGATCGCGAAGAGTCCTCCGGCCATGGTGGGGGACCACACCGGCTCTGCTGTGTGCTTGTGTCTCGCTCGCTCTTTCGCCGGCACTGGGTGCCAATTGAATTGGAGATTCCAGTCAAAACCGCCAACATTGACCGACGACGAGTCCCTGTAGTGATACTCGAGCGTGTTGTCGTCTATTACATCGATAACAGGGCAGACGACTGTCGTCTTATTTCGCGCTATCCTATCCAACAGTGGTTCTAACCATCCTGAAATGCGCACAATATTATTTAAATCGATGTTACTACAAATATCTACTATAACAACATTTTTATTAATAATTTCAGGAATCTAGTGTAATTTTATTTTTAATTATAATTTATGAATGAATCAATATTGGCCTAATAAATCATGCGTGATTTCAATATTTGTTACACATGTATTTAAGGCAAAGTCCCTCAGTTTCCAACCATTCATCACTTTAGAACTAAATTTATTTCTCAATATAAATTAAATCTACACTTTTCACCTACACTTCCATTCTCTTGTATTACTAATGTTTTATTTCTGGGTTGCCTGGAAGAAATCACTTCGAGTGATAAGGCCGCCTCTTACATGTAAATTTCTATTTAAATCTGTCTGATTGTTAATATTCCTTTGTTGTAATAAATGTTAAATAAATAAATAAATAAACCTACCTTCAGTGCATTCACAATGGCTGTCCAGGTAAGTTAGTACAGGGGCGGTGACGTATCGGGCTCCGAGCAGGCGCGCTCGTATGAGCCCCTCGCGGCGCGTGGCGCGGACGATGCGCACTTTCGGCAGCGCGGACATATAATCGTCCAGCTGCTGCATTAAATGTGCTGCAAATAGAATGAATGGCTTTCACTATGTTCATAGTTTGGACATATTCTTGCTGAGAAAATATGTTACCTATTTAATAAATAATAAATAGATAATATTTGGACTTACTTTAAACAAGTGTTAAGACAACTAGATAATGGATATTTTCCTTTGTAAAGAATAAAGTATAGAAGACAATTGTACTACCACAGCGACAAGCGCTCGAATGTAATCACTTTTTAATTTTCACGATTTGTTATTTTTACTAAAACTATATAAATGCACAATTTGTCAAATTCAAATACTTTTATAATGTTAGAGGTTACTTACGCATATCTGAAAAGTCGTCAACCAAAATGATCTCCTTTATCAAGTGCGCGGGCGATCGGTCGATAACTGAATGCACTGTCCTCAGCAACACTGACCATGCTTCGTTGTGGAAGCATATTACTACAGATGTTTGCGGAAGATCTTCTAAATATCGATCGGGTTGTTTACACCTACGAAATATCAAGGTTTTTTCATGTGGTCTTGGAGTAGGAGTTATTTAATATAAATTCAAATGACAGTAATGTTTGTGTTGTATAAAAAGTTCGTCCGCTTAATATACCCTTAAATTCATACGTAACATTTCAACAGTATTTTTTTTGTGTTTACTAAATATAAAGAAGGTAAGTCAATCACACACATTTAAACCACAACATAGCTTTACACAATTACGTCCATTAATAAATGTTTATAAATATGTTTACTCTTCTATGTATTCTTCTGTTAAAAGCTCAAACTAATAAATGCTTACCACTCATCCCTCGGGTCGGGCAGCTTCCGTCTAATAGATATCAGGTCGCTCACATACTGATTGAACGCATTCTTCTTCCATCCTTCGGACACCGCCGTTTTCGCCTCCTCGCTCATATTCTTGGGCAAAATCACCGGTTTGCCCAACTCGCCCGGTGCATTATCCGAGCCGGGCGCCGCAATCACTCCGAGCCCTACAAAATGGAATTCAATTATCAGTCGGTACTATTCAATTTGGTCCGAGTACGACCACCGACGGTTTATGGAACCCTTCTTACGTGTAGGTGAAGCTTTAAGATATCAAGTAGGGTTTGTTATAGATTATCCTTTTTGCGCACAATTTGGACATTTTTTATGTGGAAATTCGCTATTTGAATACGGAGTCAAATCTGAATACCTACGTTTTACTTATCTATACAGCTAGTCATTGATTTAATGAATTAGGTATTAGGACTGTTTAAGTTAAGCCTTAAAGTATCAAAATAGTAGAAGAACGAAGCGTCTTATCCTCTTATCCAATTAAACTGTAATCATCGGATGGAGACGTCAAAGTATAGACAGATCTGATAGGGTATCGAGTATCGCACTCCGCCGACACGCGAGCTGGTTAATGCTAGCGATTAACAATATCTCAACTTATGCGAACATAATCCATTAGTCCGCACTTCACTGCCAACCACTTACTGTATCATAACGTTTCTACATTATACGCCTTATTATATTTTCCTGTTTAATCTATGGCATATTTTTATGAACCATAGTATGAAGTTTACCATAAGTATACTCAATTTTTTCACTGCCGAAAAAGCAATGTAAACAACCTAAAACACTAATTTAAATTACATCTAATAGATACGTACGTACACATAGAGCATATACGAGTACTAGGAGTGCATAATCACAAGACATGTTACTTACGTAAAATACCATCAGACAATATACAAATAAACATGCAATAATATTCACCTTCGCGCCCAGCGATCCGAGCAAGCCAATCGATTCTCGTTCGTGCTGTGACGGATAAATTAAAATTATCATGCAAATTCCACTTTACACTAAGCTTATAAGCTACATTAATTTATTAGGAAAAACAATGAACAAATAATAAAAGCCAATTTTATGAAATTAGTGGGTAATTTGGAATAAGTGCTCGCTTCATTCAATTGTTATGTGTTAACAATGGAATTACCGTACAAATATATTGTACATAATATGTAAATTGGCAAAAATGCAGTATAAAACGTTTAAAAAACATTCCAGGAGCCTCTCGACATTAATTACCGACGCTTATTCTTATAAATACACTTGGTGGAATAGTAGAAGCTCGTATTCTCAGGAGTTGGCGAGGGGATGAGAACAATACTGAGACGGAACTCTAATGGAGCCATGATTTACAAGGGCCGTAAAATCCCGACAAGCGATATAGCGTAACGAGAAATGTTCAAATAGGTTTTTTTATTAATTCTGTAATATGGCTTTTATAAAGTTCATATCTAATACTGTATTTTTGTATTCTTTTGCATTGCTATGAAAGTTAATTATAAGGAATTAGTTTAGTATTTATAATCACGAGGAAACTTTCCTTTTTGCCAATTTATTTGCGTCTGTATACATTTACGCATTTTATTTTTTGAAATGTATAATAAAGTCTATAAATAAATAAATCAATACTTCAGTTAATTGACTCATGGCACATTTACAGCCCTGACAGTATAAAAACAAAAAAAAAAACAACATTCAAGCATGCAATACCATAACCTATAATCCCTCACATCATTATCACATGCCTGGAAAAGTATGATTTAATATCCTTAGTAATAGACACATATACATTATACACCAAAGCGCATCATGCACAAGCAACAAAGAAACGCTCACCGTCCGACAAGTTGTTCCCGTACGATTCGCTTTTCCGTTTGGTCGCGGTCGCTTTGACCATTTTCAACGGCTTCGCTTCCGCGTCCTCATACTCTATGGGCGGTGCGCCGATAGCGTTCCTCGTCGCTCCATTTGTCGTCAACAACGCCACCATGAACCAAAGAGCCGTCAATATGAGAACGGCCTTCAGTATCAAGGTTCGTCTTCTCAGGAAAAACATACTGTATTTCATCTTTATATTATCCTTCCTATTCTACGTATAAATTAAGTCTTCCTTCCTTTGGATAGTAACTTTTATTACTTAAGAGCCGTTGATACTCTAAAGCATATAATTTTCTAGTTTTAGCTACAACTGGAAATACTTTTTTTTTGTAGATTTTGAGCAAAACGTTAACTATAATATAATATAATCACAAATAGGTGACTAGCATAATAAAAGATATGTCCAATTGTTGATGATACTCCGATATGATACAAGATATGATGATGTTGGACGCCTCCTCTTTCTTTTACATGACTTTGATTGTAAACTATCTATTTATATCATTGTCCTATTGAAGCGACTGCTTGTCTTTTTTCGAGTTCTTTGATTCATCTCTGATCATGCGTTTGTCCGTATTTATTCATGATATAAGATGGCTGAAACAAACCATAATAATTAATGAACAATATACTTTTATCAAACTAAAAAGAAGATATACAAAATACATAAAAACGTTCTATTCAGTATAATAAGGATCTCGCATCTCTACTTTCTAATTTTATAAGAAAAACCATTATAGTTGACTAAAAGACAATGAAGAACATCGTCAACCTCGTCGTTATAATGAAACGATGAACCTCAACTGAATACTCTTTCTTTGTATAGTCTTCGATTTTTCGTAAAATTTTCGCCCCCAGCTATATCAGGGGTAATTTGATCGTGGTAGAATATAATTTTGTACCGTAAGCTTGTAGTGAATAAGGTTGATATTGGCTTGGCGGGAAATAAATTCCGTAAGTGAGGTTAAAATATGAAATTTGAGATGCGATGTGATTGCACCGACACCGGCGATGCAATCATACGCTCTTGAGACTCGAAATCAAGCGAACGCAAATACATATCAAGTTCGCGATTAGTCTGTCAAATCGTGGCACTTTATATTAATCGATCTAACATATATACTTACCTATTAAGTTACGCCAAAATCTGAAACAAAAAGAAACACAAATTAGGCAATCAGAAACAAATATAATATCAAATTCCAATTATAAACATAAATCTCTGATACTATAGGACGATAAGAAAGATTTTTCCTTCAATGTATTTACTACCAATAATAAAGTGCAAAGAAAATTGCATCAAAAAATTTTTATTATCAAATAAAATTTAACCACAAATAATAAATGCTCTCAAAGGCTTCATTTGTAAAACAACCGCAAAAGTTAATGTAGAATGAAGTTGTACAAAACTTGGGTCTCTTGATATTATTGTTGCGAAAACACTGTTTTAATATTACAATCTAGAGAAATGAGACTTTATAAGGTCCAGGATAAAGTTTTAACAAAACAATATTATCGTGGCTGATATAAAATGAACGAACTTAGGACGAAAAAAAAACCTGCGTAATGGCGTATGAGCAGAAAAAATGTAAGGGAATGAAGGTTACAAATAGGGAATACAGACAATCTACTTGATTTTCTCTACTCTCTTAGGACGTTGCGATTTTATTAATTCTATCTCTTATACTCTTTATATGTAAGACCTTTGTAGCAAACCATTTCAGTATATTGGTATTCGACGCTTTTTACTAAGAAATAAGATGAGCCTGGACTATTAACGGCACTAAACGTTCTTAATAAGATAAATACATGTATTGTTCTACGTTGTACGGAGTAACGAATGAAATTTACCTAAATTAAGCCTAACATTCGTCAGGCGATTTAATCATGATTTTAGAGGCAATTAAATCGAGAACCTTAAACTATACGGCCTAATGCCAGCAATTTATTTAGTCGCCTGAAAGGGATGGACGTTTATTACAGAGATTTGCGTTATTCTATTACTGAAGTCGTTGCTGCATACTAAAGGGTTAGTTAAATTAATGTCAGCAAGTTATTTTAAATACATTTAAATAATAGCCCCGGATCGAGACACTTTGGGGCACATTTATTACCTCAGAACATTAATTTTCCAGTAAATTATGCTTAAGTCTATATAGTGTGTCTATAGACATCTTTGCCGGGCAATAGATTGTTTAAATTTGCGAGATCCAAGCATCCCAGACATCCTTAGATAGTAGATTAGTTTTATTATATATAAAGATAAGTGGTAGTGAAGTTCGATTCCCAATTACTTACATTACAAAAAGAAACAATTATATTTAAACCAATCGTTTGTCTCTCAATGCGTTTATATAAAGTATGACATTTCTATGACGAGTAAATGTACTAACTAATATTGACTATTTTTCAGTTAATAGTACAAAGTCATAAAAGCGCAGGCTGGGCTGGTTGTGGTGGGTGCAAGGCGGAGTCGCCGACCTCTGTGCGACTAATGATATTTGCGAGGTATTAATGCCACACACGGTCGGTGTAATCCATTTTATATGTCTCGTAGCGCTCGTATTTATTGCTATTGCTCGTGTTATTCATGTCAGGTGCAGTGTTATCAAATGTATATGACTTCATTCTACATATCTGTTATTATCATCTTTATGTATATTCGAAGGTTTTATTTAGGTATAAATAGCATCTGCATCCGCATTTAGACAAATATTATAAACATTACCCTCCTCTTAAATTACTCTATCGAATAAAGAAAACTGCATGGAAATCGATTGAGTAATTTTAAAGATTTAAGCATACGTAGTGACTGACCGAAGAAAGTGACTTTGTTAATTACTATGTAATAATGATTAAAATAACACTTTCTCTCTTCAGCTTCAAGAATACAATATCAGCAGATTACAATACAAGTTAACATATTTATCTTACTCTAGGAAAAGATTTAAGCCTTTTAAAATAAGTAAGTACTACATTACTTCGTTCTTGTAAAAAGTTCTTTTATTCGTTATTCAGTTTGTTCAGGACAATAAACGCTCGGTACTATTTTACAAAGAAACGACATTTATTAAGCTCTCGCTGAATTATTTCAACTGTGGATTTTGTTTAATCTCAACCACAAGACAAGACTAATAGCAATTTACCGCAAAAACAACTCGCTTCTGTTTACAATTAGGTCACAATAGCATCTTTGTGAACTACATGTTTTATGTAAATTTAAAATATGTTTATTTCCAAACTGCTTCAGGTCAAAGTCAGGATTAAAAATGTTTACAAACAACAATAAAAGATTTGCTAGTCTATCAAGAATATCTACTCAATAGCAGCGCCATACTTTTTTGTTTATTCGAAAGTTAAAACGTTACTTTAATCACCAAATGCATATAAATAAGTAAAAAAAACATTATATTTAGTATGCACATGTGTCGAACGTTTTCCCAGGGGCCAGTGCGTGCTTCATTATTGGCTAATTATATGGCTATTATAATAATAAATTGATTAGTTAGTAATTAAACGCTGCATCACACGAGACGGCTGATTGAGGCGTGTAATTACAGCATTACAAAGGACAAAGTTAATATCAAGAAACAATCGACTATCAACTTGTTTTATAAACACGTGTTTCTTTTTCTATTATTGAGTATTGCATTTATATAAATCGATCGTTCTTTTTGATCATCGTTTTCACGTTATGACAAGATAAATATAACATAAACTAAAAAAACACTTTATTGACCAATAAAAAAGAAATATACACACACAGGGTTCGACAATTTAAGAAGATAAGAGTTGTTTAATGGAAAAGTTTATAAATTGCCTTAGTACTTTTTCATACGTTTCTAGTATCTCCTAATTTTGACATATTTAACTAGAATACACTGATATAGCTCAAAGATTCGATGCCCGATTATTATTAAACCTCTTTGTGGGTTGCGTAAACGTTTTCGCGTGGAAAATTCGTACTAGGCAACAGTTTGCGAGCGTGTATCCTTTGAGCTTTTCGTAATACAAACTTTGTTATAAATATTTAATTAGTTTCAAAGTTTTGGCTTTAGTCTTTATTTTGATATATACAACGCATTGTTGGCGGTCTTTTTATATTGAGTAAGGAGGTTTTAATATCGAGTTTGTAAAGTTATGAAATCGTATTAAAGTTAATAGTCACTATGTGTTAAGATAAAGATATAATCTCATATAGAGCTATGCGCCTGATTCTGCTTCGTCGTTGGAGTATTCTGAATCGAAACTACATAATTCATATGATTGCTTGGCGCGATATCCCGCCAAAGAAGTGCAATGTATGGAAACTCATTCATAGCCATCCGATGCAAACTCGCTGCGGTTTTTCCTCGCGCTTTTAACTTCCAACCTTATAAATAATTCACCTGTACAATTTGCCAACGATCTAAGTCTTTTCTATGTAAATATTTGGCGATACATTTTTTGTTTAACTGAACGTTTACAAAACTATATCGACATCGTATTTCAAACTCGTAAAATTATTATTTTATTTATTTATTTACCCTTCTTTTCACACAAAAAAAGTCTTAAAAACTAGATAAAAAAATAAATCAAATTTACGTGTAAAATGCGGCCTTATCACTTAAAGTGATTTCTTTCAGGCATCTGGAAAATTTTGCGTGCTAGCACAAACTCTTACAGAACTATATAAAATCCTCGCTAACCACCGTAATAACTACTCCTAATTGACAGTACATGGTCTAGCAATTTTTATAAAGCGACGATACTAAGGAATACAAAACGAAGCGAAACGCAGAGCAATGACGTGAGGGGATCAGACCGTTTAATGAGACCGCAAGTTAGCTGCAACCGCTTTACCGCTCCTACGTCTCTTTAATTGTACCCCGGCACCCGCAATTCTTGCTAAATACTTTATATAAGTACCTACCTACACTACGTTGATTCAATACTAAAGTTTTAAAAAGAACAAATATACATTTAAACAAAAACATTCAGAATTGTATAATAAGTTGGCGACGATTAATTAGAACCCAATGCACTATAGTACTAATAGTACCTTAATTATTTATACTAGAAAAAAATCATAAAATATATTTCTTAACAAAAAAGCATTGTAAACGTAAACAATTCATAGAATTAGAACCGTTGCCAATCAATTAGGCTTGCTTGTGAGACATCGATTAGAAAAAGCTAAGCGTATCATAAGCGGATTATCAGCTGATTATAATCTGATGATTGAAATTTTATCGCTTTAAAATTAATATAAACATTTCCCTTCCTATTACGGCTAAATCGCATTAAATTATTAAATATAACTATTATAATAATAATGTTATAACTATCTGAGCCGATCCCTTAGTTGTTGTTCAGGGTAAGTAATACAGCCATCGGGGCCAGCAGGCGGAATTGCGCAAGCGATCCCCCGCCCCGACTCAAGGGCTAAGAGTGGCAGAGGGTTTTAGTGGGTATACCTGGCCGTGCGGCACAACATCCCTAATGGCCAGGCGAGTCCCACATAACCCGTCGCACTTTACCATCAGCCACGCGGCGGGTATGCCTAAAAGCATTTCCTTCTATAAAAAAATGGGTAAGTAATACAGCCCTTTTCTATAGTAAGGAAATGGGTTACTCAAAGGTTACCCATGGTGCTCTCGAAAAGGACTATTGGTTATGACGGACTTGTACCCACAAAAGCCCCACTGTGATCCGTATTACCGCAGCGGGTATGGGTCAGGGATACATTTTAGAATCTCCTGTGAAATATAATATAACACTTACAAGCCTATAGCAATTACAAATTCTTTTAACTTTCTATTGGTAAAAAATGGAGGTTGGTTCTATGGACCTAGTGCCAACCTACTTTGTCACATAAATATTAAATAAACCTCTTTTTATTATTAGCATGGATATTAATTATTAACGTTATCTTTAGGTTATATAGCATATGCCTAGGAAGGACGTTCCCTTAGCTGCTAGTATATACTATTTAACCAAGCTTGACTTTTATTAGAATAACCAAAAGTAAGTACAACATTTACTAAGATGTTCTTTATAAGTTAAGCGGATTGGTTCCGACCGTGTTGTGCTAACTTAACTTGACCTGTTAAAAACAGCCCTGCATCATCGTCTCACTGTCTGTAAAACTTAAGTATGGATTTTCATACAGTTTTTACCAATAGATAGATTCCTGAGGTTACAACGGTAAGGCATAAGTATTACATTAAAATGAGGTTTCTAGTAAATCCTAAAGTATGATAAATATGAAAGTGAACGTGAACCTCAGGTTGTATAGCGCAGTCTGCGACAGACGTTCTCTTAGCGTAAAATATTAAGCGACACGTATAAATTCTTTAGCCGCGCTGTAAATTCTCTCCACTCGGTGAACACACCTCCACTTGCTTAATTATTCAAGTAACTATATTCCATATTTTCTCATTGTTTACGTTTATTTATAGTGTAATTCGAATTACTAGCTTTAAGTTCATCTGAAATGAAAAATGTTTTATTTCTCAGTAAATTTAAAGCAAATTTTCAGAAAGTCTACATGGTGCCTACCACTGGTACGGGAACTAACTCGGCGAGAAGAATCGGCGTAAGAAACTCGCATACTTTATGCCTTATACTCGCATATTTTAAAACGCCAGAAAGTAGAGAAAATCAAGGGGAACACAAGATTGGACAATAGTCTACTGATTTAATACATAAAAATATACATCTAGTTCAAAATGCGAATACATATACATATAATATATGTATTCGGCCTTTAAACTTGATACATCGTATAACATTACGAAGTCAATATTAGACATATTTTTACCAAACATACCTACAACGAAAGGGAATCACGTTGTTTATCAATACTCATATGTGTGTGAAAGCGATTTATTTACTGATCTAAGATCAGTCCCAAGTTTCCCCAGCGTCTATTACAGCTATCCATTACAATTTCACTTTCTAGCTTAACCATTGACTACGTCACTCATACTACGCATTTAAATTTAAAGACAATTTCTTAACACCCATACACAATATACCTCCAAATAAATCATGAATCTATGCATACACATTGGCTCTAAAATATGCAAGTCGTTCCGAGGGCGCGTTTTTTCTACGAACTTAAAAACGTAAATAAGTTATATATAATGTATCGAAAAATCATATAAAAACGTGATATTAAACACGACGCTTCAATCAAAGCTCTTACGGTGAGATCATCTAGCGTGCCTAGCGAGACCTTCGTTAAAGTGGTTGTTAATTTTTAAAATTAATTGGATTCTCTCAAGCAGTACATCTAGTAAAGAACTTGTCTATTAAAACTTGACCTCATATTTTGATAACGCCTAGAATCGCAATAAGAGCACGCAAAGTGAAGCCGCTTCGAAGTAGACAATTTTGTCTACTTACATAGATTTCAATTTTACCATAATAATTTACTCTAAATTTCTTATAGCAGCAACATTATTGGAGAGCTTACATGCGCGACATCCAGTATAAGAACGTGTTCTTTACACTTGCATATATACAGTTTTGGCTTCACTTACGGCGGACCTTAATTATTATTAAGGGACTATCAGTCTATGCGTTATACATCTATACCTGACCTCATACTGTATTAATGAATCGCGTTACATAAATCAAAAAAATAATTAAGTTTTAATCGATTTGGCGCTTCCTATAAATCTGTCAAACTCATTAAAACGTCCTGCGGCTTAAATTTAACATGATATTAAAAGTCTTTTATTGGAATCGTTTTATTTAATATATTACTTTAATAACTTTCGCTTTCATTTTTAATTATTTTCAGCAGTATAAGTGTATTTACTGTTATAACGAGTGATGAAATTGCACAATTTATAAAGAATTCTTTAAGGTTGTAATTTTACTCCGAAAATTATATCATCCCATTTAACACATGCAAATGTATCATTACATAGTATAAATTAAAAAGTCGCTATCGCTGTCTGTCTGTCCCTATGTTTGCTTAGATCTTTAAAACTACGCAACGGATTTTGATGCAGTTTTTTTTAATAGATAGAGTGATTCTTAAGGAAGGTTTATATGTATAATAGACTAATGACATTCTGTTGTTGCACCCGTGCGAAGCAGGGGCGGGTCGCTAGTAAACTATTTAAAACACTTCGAAATGTACCTACCATAGATTTGAATGGAACAATTGATTGTGTCACCTTCTGTTATTATTATAACATTTGAATAAAGGCTAATCTTTCAACGGATATAACATCGATTCATGTATTAACCAAGCTCATAGAGTACAATTTAAAATGATCACACGGCGTTTCGGCGCAATGGGATAACCGCTCACATCCTGACAAACGCAATCAATGTTGAAACAAAGTGAAACGCTTCCAATATTATATAGTATACTGTATTCAAGCTCATTGAGTTATTTTTGTACTTATTTCTATAGTAAGAAAAGATTGTATGCTTCATAGATGGAACATTATTTATATTGTTCTTTTTTTTAGCTTCCAATGTTAATCTTTAGTGTTTCATGTCTTTCTTACGTGCTGTTGTGTTATGTGTATGCCTTTTATATATGGTCCTTTTTATATTTGCTTAGTTAAACTAATTTGATGGCCCTACCAATATCAGAACTAGAGCAACATCTTAGAAAAATAATTAAATAAATACCTACATATTGTATTTCCATATGAAATTGCAATTTAAATTCCCAACGGCTTTAATTGTTTCTACGTATTTATATATACGAGTATCTCCGTACATTCATTGAAACAAATCGATCCCGCTAAACCTACTTGATGGCCCATTAATGGACATTAATCGCGCGCGGGTCATAATCACGTCTTAGTCCATTACGCGGCGCCATTTAAGCTATCTACGTAGAGGAATCGAAAGGGGATCCCCATTAACTCCATACCCAATACATTAATAACTTCCCCGTAATGATCGCGATCCCTGACCTTCACGTTTCAAGCCTACAGGTCAATTGATTGGTCTCATGTCCCATTGGCCCCCGTCACTCACAATAGGTGAATTAATGGCCGAAAGAAATGACATCGAACGACGCTTTTATTGAAAATGTTTAATGGTGTTTTTCATCTCTTAGTAGGTATATTTTTTTATTCTCTTCCATTAGCTACGGTAATGTGTTTTCTTGTGAAGCCGAAAAGCTTACCTTTTTGTTTGAATCGCCGCCGCTCCGAAACTGTCGACAAAAGAAAACGTTTATAAATCAACTTTTCTCATTGTTTAATTTTGAAATATTGAATTAAAAGAATAGGCTCTGTTTGAACTGAAACATAGCGAGAATATTCTGTTTTGTCCTTCTCGTACGATTGGTTTAATTCGTCATATTATGTCGAATTTATCGTTTATTAAAAACCTTTTGGGCATATCTTTTTACAAAGGCCTTTTAAGGTAAAAACGGAAATATCAAGTAGACGTAATTTAATATCATACAGGATTCAAGTCCGGCTTAACCCGATCGCCGGCGAGACAGCCGACCGAAAATCACTGTACAAAATACCCTTGATGTACGATAGGCTTAATTTCTTTCCGCCAACCTCTCTGATTCTGCCTAAGCCATCTATATAACGTGATAAAGTTACGGTAGGAAGATTTTAGATTTCGCACTCGTAGTTTTTTCTGAGTAACGTTGGAACAATACGTTTCATTGATTTGCAACGCGAGCCTCATATCGAAGACCGTTTCATACATCAACACACATATCACTGGGTTACGTTCAATCAAATTCGCCGGCTAGTCCCCGGCTAAGTGGTACTTAATGATCGAAGAATTTGGTAACCACGTCGATGCAATCTCGAGGGCCTTTAAGGCCCTCGAGATTGCATTGAATCTTTACCGGCCGCCATTAGGCCGGGTCGGCGTGCCTCTTCACCGACTGATGTCCCAAAACACTTAGGATCCTGCGGGTGACAGTGTGACGTCAGCGGCGAGTTAAGGTTACGTGTTATAATATGTTTTAATTACAGAAAATTATGTTAAAAACGCCTTCATCAAATTAAGTTTATTCAATTATTTGTTTTTACAAAGACTATTTGAAAGTAACGTTTTTAGTCTGAAGGTATTAAAAATATATGCGTGTTTCTTTTAACTGTATGGCCATACTGATCAAACTCATTTTCACTAAGCGATTCTCCCAATATTAATCGTAACAATTAGCGTTTAAATTGCGATATACTCCCGACATTAATTTGTAGCAAAACTTAATTATTCGTAAGAGCGGATCGCTTCGGGCTCCCCGATAAAGACGTCCAACACAAGGGCTTAAAAGCTTTAAATTGACCACGCCATTTCACCTTCGGGCCGTCCCATGGACCGACCTTCGGATCCCTATGTTCTTTCCTACTAAGAGCACAATTGCCTAATTGACATAGGATTAAAGGGTTTCGGCAATATAATTTCTTTATTAAGTCAATAGAGCATATTTTTATTTATTTCGGAAAATGGTTATCGTTTAATTTACATAATTTATTTCTAATCATTTACTCACGCATTGAATGAATTATTTAATATCGAAAATAAAAAGTATATGTACATTCTAATACCTCCAAGAATATGTGTACAGAATTTCATATACAGTATTTGCGTGAATTTGTAACAAAAATCCCTTCTTTAAAAAATTTCTAATATTTCTAAAACCAAATCCAATCAAAAACATAAATGTGAAATGAGAGCCAACTTCAATATTATGAAAAATGTCTTGGTTGTTGACTTCAACGACAAAAGAAGTAAGATCTAAATGAGTGCCAATTTCAATAGCCAGCCCTGAAATTTATTTATAAGTAACAGTATAACATATCATATCTTCTTATAACATAAGATAATGTAATGTAGCCTAATGTCTGTCGTTGCTAGTTTTTATATACCTCTAAGAATATGTGTACAGAATTTCATGTACATTATTTTCGTAAATCTGTCACAAAAATCCCTTCATTTCAAATTTCTAAAATTGGTAAAGATTAGGTGTAAAACCAAATACCACAATTTACATTAACTTATATTTTTATCCCTTCACTGATTTCATTTCAAAATCATATATAGGTAGGTAATAGTGTTAAGCCTACTGAGTTGTAAGCCTATTAGGGGAAGCGCTTTATCAATTACTCTAGTTAGTGTAATGGACGTTGGATGTCTTATCTTTTAATAATATATCGATTCCAGGAAACACCGTTTAACAAGCCAAGTTTTCCTTTGTTCTAGGATGGCTAAAGTATTATTGATCTAATCTTTGTAAAGTTTGATAGACAGGTAACTCTATTAATTCGAAGTAGTTTGTGCACAAATATAAATAATATAAAAGAACATTTTGTATGAAAATTTATAATATATCAATATCTATAAAAATGTTTAAAGCTAAAGCTATTTAAAACAGATAATAAGACTAGTTAAATTAAAACTGAGACTATTCACGCAAAATAAAATTCAGTTTACGAGATAAATGTAAATTCTCATATTAGAATAAGCTTAACATGTCACAATAATACCATAGATATTTAAATTACATACATGTATAATTTACACGTATAATTTAAAAGCTCTATTTATTATAGAAAACGAGCCTTAAGGGAGATTTCAAACTGAAATTAAAAGAATCGAGTTTCAATGCGAGGTACATGTCCCCTTTCTTTGCATCTTGGACGAAGTTTTAATCACGAAATGCAAGTAACAAAGCGGTGCAAACTTGGCATCCGGACTTTCAACAGCCTTTCGCTTTTAATAGATTGTCAGCCGTATAACAAGTTGGCGCGCGATTGTTACTTATTGAATGCTAAGCACTTACTCGTACGAGTTTCAGTTTGGCGCAGTGAGAAAAGTTTAAGCACCTCGTGGTGTGTTATCAATAATTAATACGACTTAAACTTCTATAGAGCGGCACGATTTTCTTATACATAATAGACGTGGTAGACAAAAACTTTACCCGAACGACTTATTAGGTAAAATTTGATAGAATTACGATTTATAATGAATCTAATACTCTCACTTCTACACACACTCAAAATCCAAATATGTAATAGTAAAACACTACATAACGTAGCAGCAAATACTAACGTCCCCGACTGACACTATTACATTAAATTTAATAAGATTCCAATGTCAACATTCTTACAAACTTCACAATACTAAGAAACTTGGAAAACAGAGATACATGAGCAAAGAGCTCAGTAAGCCGACAACGATAATAGCAAGGAAGCATAATATAATGCTGTAAAAACATTTACTGTGTATTGTGCTCAGGAAAAGGCAACGAGTTCGCACCGTTGTAGCTACGACGCTAATTAAGTGTCACGGACAGATATTTTATTTTTTTTATTATCTTTTTTTTATTAATACAAGGTTTTCCACCAATCTTTACAATAGTAAATGCACTATAAAATAACATTAATACAAACAGTTATAGGACAACACAACATGCACAATACAATTACTATCTATATGTTATTATTATAAACAATACTAACTAAAACATTATTTTTTATTGCTATAATATGCTGTCACTAATGCTATATTTGTCACTCTTACAGGACTTGAAATAAACATTAACTCTTCATAAAAAATACGCCAATAAAATTGACTTACACACAAAACCCATTAAAGATTCTAATGCATATAGGACAATATAAGTTTATATACCTAGTGACCGAAACGTATAGCAAACAACGTTTTTGTTTCCAAACTAACAATACAAATAAAAACACACCTTTGACAAAGTCCAAACTTTGTGTCGATAACAAAAGCACAAAGCTCACAACCGAAATTACAATACGTTTAAACACGTATACCACTTATACCACTGTTATATGACTATAAAAATGGTACAAACTTTAAACTCACGTGTG